>JAVTVJ010000260.1:0-201720 GCA_034509425.1 Eopsaltria australis | reverse complement strand
GTTTAATCTCTAATGTGTAGGAATTCACCACTTCACTGGGGAGATGATTTCAATGGTTAGTTGTTTTCATTATGAAAAGTTCTCCTTTTGTGTCCAGTTGGAATCTCCCCCCAGGAATAACTTGTACCCATCACCCCTCATCTTTTCTATGTGACTCCTTGTAAAAGGAAGTCTCCATCTTTGTAGCCACCTTTTAAATACTGAAACATGGTGATAAGGTCTTCCTTAAGCCTTCTCAAGGCTGAACAAACCCATCTCTCTCAGCCTTTCCTCACATAACAGGCTTCCCAGTCCTTGGATCATCTCTGTGGCCCCTCTTTGCACTCTCTCTAGCCTGCCCACACCTCTTTTTGATGTGGGGACCAAAACAGAACACAGAATTCCAGGTGTGGCCTGACAAGTGCTGAGTACTTGGGATGATGACTTTTTCCTCTCTGCTGGTGATGCCCTCGTTGGTGCAGCCCAGCATCTTGTTGTTTCTTTGCTGCAGCAGCACAGAGCTCACTCATCCTGAGCTTGTTGCCCACCCAGGCCCCTTCCCCCAGAGCTGCTCCCCAGCTGGGCTGGTCCCAGCCTGTGCTGCACTCCTGGATTGTGTTTTCCCAGGTCCAAGACCTTACACCTGTCCTTGCTGACCGTCACAAGGTTCTTGTTAGCACACCCTTCCAGCCTATCCAGGTCTTCCTGCAGGGTGATTCTCCCTTCCAAAGTGTCCAATTCCCCACCCACTTTGGTGTCGTTGGCAAATTTTATCAGGGTACACTCAATCCCATCATCCAGGTCAGGGATTTGTTTCTAATCTGTCCTTCACAAATGCCTGCTGTTATTATTTGCCTGTATAACCCTAATGCTGTATATTTTTAACCTACTGTTTACTGTTATCTGTTGCACAGAAATGCTGGAAAAGCTCAGATTTAAATAATTTGGAATGCCCTGGAGAGATCTTATTTTGTTGGCTTTGTTTTCAGTTTCAAGTAGCTGTTACATTTTGTAGACATGTAAAACCGCATTTTAAAAAAAACAAAACAAAACTCCAAGATCAAATTAGGCTGGTCCTGGGCAAACTTAACAAAGTTTGTCTATTTCCTGTCAGACACACTGACTGTTCTGCTCAGGAATTCGTGCCTTTCAGTCCACATTTAATTCCATTTGCTGCCTGATTTCTATTTGTAATGCACAAAGCAATATTATTGGCCAGTAACACTTTAAACAATGCCAGCAATATACTGCAATGTGAGTAGCACGGGAAAGAGGAGAAAGCTTTCCTAAATAAGTTACCTGACTAAATTTCTGTCTTGTTTGAATGTTCAGGGAACCACAGGAATGAACCAAAGGTGTTCAAGGTTCACATTGGAGCCTGACAACTCTGTGTTAATAAAGGGCTGGGGAATAAAGGTTCTGTTAACCATGTGGTGGCCAGAGGGGGAGGTCCCTTCCGAAGGGGCCTTGTTTTCCTCAGGTTTTGTCTTCCTTATGATCTGTGATTTTATTTATTCTGTGTAAATATTCAAACCAAACTATTGCAAGCTAAGCACAGACCTAAGTCACAGGCACAAACCAAATCACTGAACTTTATGCTGCTTTTTCCTCCCTCCATCCCACTGACATCTCCACCTATTATTGTACCTCTGTGCATGTGTCTTCGCCAGATCTTTTCAGAGCCACTCAATTTCTTCTCATAGTTTTCCTTTCCTTTTGGAGTATGTCACTCTATCTGCTTTCATGTTTCCTCACTGTTTGAGCATCCAAACCTTTGTCAAGTGTCTCACTGGGTTACACAGATAAAGGCCTTGAGCTTATGACTGAATGTCTGTGTCTTCAGGTGATCTCACCTCAAGCAGATCCTTCAAACACATCAGTTCTTTCCCCATGGGGAGCTCAACTTCAGGTGTGGTGGTCACAGTCCAAGATGAACAAAAAATGGAACAGTTGAATCTCTGATGTTGGTCTCAAGTATATAATTCTGTCAATTAAACTACACTACAGTCCACACAACACCTAAATATCGTGTAGGAGGTGCAGTATTGCCAAACAGCAAGTACAAATCAAAGGAAAGTAGATAGTTCACCACAATGTTTTGTTGACTTATGGGATGTTTGGGTTGCCAGCAGTTTACATGAGTTCATTAATGAAAAAAATCATAAAAATCACTGAAATGACTGAAGGTTGCTAAAATATAAAGATACCATCTGTGGCTCAGCACATCTCATACTTTATTGAGGACTGGGAAACCACTATAGTTTTATTCTGTTCCTACATATCTTCACTGCTGGGCCTTGTGGAACACATAAAATAGAAAACAACCATGAGACCAGTCTCATCTTTTAATGACACTTAAATAACAACTAAACGCAAACTTCATTAAACAAAGACAATTCTTGCTCCACATCCTCAGAAATGCGAGGTTAAACCAGCGAGGTTAAACCAGTCCTTACACAGGACGAGCGTCCATCTCCAGCTTTGCTGCTTCCTCAGGTTTGCTGTTCAATAAAGTCACAGTAATTCAGAGCAGAGACACAGTCCATAGCAATCAGCTCTTAGCCAGGAAATCCCCCCAATGTCAAGAGCATAAATCTCCCAGCCCACACAGAGCTTTGCATTCCTGCAGCACATGGGGCCCATTAACGCCCCCTGCACGCCTCCAGCAGGACTGGAGCAACTCTGCTCCTGTGTCCTTCAGCTGCTACATCTGCTCTGTTTGCCCCTGGTCCCTTTGGGGCCATTTAGGATTTCTTTAGTATTCCAGAGAAAGCTTGAGTGGATCTTCTGCACTGCCGAAGAGCCCATGCCAGGTGTCGCAAGAGGGGCTGGTGGCTCTCTTACTTGGCTGGCTTTGAGGACAGTCACAGTGCTGAATTCCTGAGCAGTGCCAGCAAACCCTGTGATTTTGCCTCATTATGTCCTAATGAAGCAGAATGAGACAGAGCTTCAATTTAGTGTTCTTTTCTGACAAGGCTGAGAAATGTCATCTGTCACCGAGCAATGAGGCTCAGAGGACTCAGCCAAGTTAAGATTCTTCCTGTTGAGATCAGTTCTTTTGAAGCAAGAGGCTCTTACCACACACACTAAAAAAAAAAGGTCCTTCCAAGCTCCTCATGCCTTTCACCAAAGCTTTTCACTGCCATATTTACAAGTAGGTCAGGATTAGTTTGCAGCATCAGTGGGGAAAGTGCCCTGGTACCTGGTCCTGGATGTGGACTAGGATTTTTGAATCTAAGAGAGGACATTCATGATGAAGGACCTGCATCAGCAGCTCTGTGAGAGACAGGTCTCACTGCCTGCCTTGGCCTCACCTCCAAGCTCAGCTGTGCTGCAGCATGGAAAAGGAAATGGGAGCTCAGCATAGAGCTACAGACAGTTCTTCATACAGCTTCACTACCAGGTTTCCTTTCACTACAGCTGGCCAGGGCTATTTGTTGGTTTCTTCTCACGTGATTACAGTCTGTAAGAGGGAAATGGGTTGCAAAATATGTGCACTGTTTTCTCACTTGGAGAAAAATAATGCCTGTGTGTTTCCTCTTACTGGAAAAAAGGCCCACAGCATACTCATGGAGCACCTTGACCCATCTGGACTAACCCTGCCTGAATTTCAAAGTTATTTACAGTTATTGACAGATATTTGAATTTTATTTTTTTTTTTTTGGATTTGCCTCAATAAGACGGGATGCACAGGGTGATGCATAATGTGTTTGGGACTTGAAAAGTTTGATACCATTTTCAGTCTGAAGGGAGGCCTGACTTTGCCTTGTTTTAATTAAAGCCCAGCTGTGAACTTCAATCTTACTAGGTCCTGTGAGTGCTGAGGCAGACAGACTGAGCTGAGTGAGGCAACTTCAAATGAAGACATTGAAGGAGTCATTGGAAGCCTCCCAGGCTGGGCATGCACTGGAGATGTGAGACCTCAGAGTCAATTAGGCCCAGTAGGATTTCACTTTGGCTCCCTCATCTTAGGAAAATGCTCTGAATTCTGAATGCTTGCTATTCTGAGGTAGGACAAACTGATTATCATGTTGTGTGGATTTTCCCAGGAATGCCATTGCTGTTGAAACTGGTGTGAAAATTCCCACAGAAACCCTTCAGCTCAGGTGCATCAGTTTTGTTTTCTTTGTTTTCTAGCAAAAATCCATCTCACTGGAAAATTCCCAGTCTTGTCCAAGTATTATCCTTATAATTTGCACCCATGGACACATAATTGCAGGTGCATTTTGTTTTCCAGAACTGGGCACAAAGGAACCAGTGCCTGCAGTTTTGCTAAGCCCTGTGAGAGGCACAAATTATCCTCCCCTATAACTGAGGATGGAAAATCACACCCACAGTAATTTGCAGGTACAAAAGAAGAAAATATTTTAAAAAGGAAGAAAAAAGTCAAGGTCCTGTTGCATAGCAGGGATCTGTCAGGTTCCAATGCATATTCAGAGTGTGAAAGGGCACAGAGGAGTGAAAGGAGAAGGCAAAGATGAGAAAGAGAAGCTCCTTCAAGCAATTTAAAGCTGTGTGAGGAAAGCAGGAAAGCAAGCTGAGGAGGTAGAAGACACTGTGGAGGGCTGTGTGATATTTAACGAACTCCTTGACATCTGCTTCTGACCAAAGAAATGGGCACAAGAATGTCCTATAGCTCAGCCTACAGAAATTAATTTAGATTAAATTAGATTTACTGTCTTTTTGAGGTTCTTTCATTCTACTAATGAAAGTAATAGAATTCTACTCATCCCACCACTTTTAATTCATGGCATTTCTGATGTTGGGAAGCCCAGCTGCTGTGTGAGTGCCAAAGAATCCATGTAGTAGTCCAAGCCCATGAGCAGGGATGTGGGATCTGACATGGATTGTTCAAACCAAAACCAAGGTGGGCCAGTCTATGATGGTGCCATAGAACCACAGAATGGCCTGGGAGGCCTGGTTGCCTCCCTGGTGCTGTCATGTCCCCAGGCAGAGCACCCTTGGCAGCAGTGCTTGGCAGCTTCAGCTCGTGAATCCCCCCAAGAAGCAGCTCTTGTGTTGCTGTACTTGTTACAGTATTGAGGGATGCATGGATAACTTTGTTCTTTGACCCACCACCTTTGTGGACAGGCACACCTCAGTCATATCCCTGCACAGCTGCCTTTTCTCCAAACTGCAGGGGAATTTCAGTCTTTCTGCCTCTCTTTGTGAGGAAGCTGCTCCATCCCCTTGACTTTGGCTGTCTTCCTCTGCACCTTCTCCAGCTCCACCAGGTCCCCACTCTGAGATACATCGAAGCTGAGATGAATTGTGCTGGGTTTGTCCTGCAGAGCCATCTGACTCGTGTGACAAAGTGACACTGTGCAAATTATGAGTCACACAGCCCTGGCTGATACAATTTGGAGACCAAGAATCATGTTGTTGAAGGTTGGATCTAGTTCTTTTCCTCAGGAATTTTTCTCCCATGGGTTGCTAAGACACAAATGACTGGGTACTTAAGAGAAACAAAGCACAAGGGTAGAGCCTTTCTCCTTGGCAGGGTGGGGTAGAATTGCCCCTCATAGAAGCCGGGCTGACAACGCGAAATTTGGAGAGACTGAAAAGCAAGGGCAGGGGGGAGGTCACGCCCTCTTGCTCGGGACCCTCGGAGCTGGACGGTCGGAGCTGCTGTCTGCTGAACCCACGGCCCCTGAGAAGCCAGCGCGGAGCTGCCGGTCTGTCTGCTGTGAGTCTCTACCCTCTGCCCCATCCGGAGCCGACCTGCCTGCCACCAGCCCGCTCTGAGTTTTCCTCCGCTACATTGTAGCGGGGTTTTTCCCTGCACGTGGAGACCCCTTACCGTCCCAGCTCCCTGTGTCCGGGGATCCTGCTGTGGCACCAACACCAGCTGCCCCTCCCGAGGGTCTGTGGAGCAAGGGCTCTCCTCCATCCCTCCGTGCTTCGAGCAGTCGCCATTTGCCGTGTGCTACCTGAGCTCACGCCGGAGCGCCCCTGCAGCCGCCGAGGAATCATCGCACCCAGAGCGCCCCTGCAGGCTGTGACTGGAACTGTACCAAAGGGAAAAAGTGCCTGAAGCCGAGCAGGCTGCCACTGGGTTTCTGGTTCTGTTTGTTGGTCAACGTTATAGTTGTTGTTATTTGTTATCCTTGTTTTAGATAGTAGTAAAGAACTGTTATTCCTATTTCCATATCTTTGCCTGAGAGCCTCTTGATTTCAAATTTATAATAACTTGGAGGGAGAGGGGTTACAGTTTCCCATTCCAAGGGAGGCTCCTGCCTTCCTTAACAGACACCTGTCCTTCAAACCAAGACAGATTTTGGCGCCCAATGTGGGGCACGAGGGCATCGAGAGGAAAAAGGATAACAGTTCTTGAGTAACGCAGTTTTTTGTGTGCTAGATATAGGAACCTCATTAAGTTGCACCATGTGGTCTATCTTATTCCGGTTCGTATGGCAAGTGGTCACAGCTGTTTCTCTCCCATTTGCAGCCCCGTATCTAAACATGGGCCCTATAACTAAGGCTACAGTGGCTGTTATACAGTTTGTGTCATAGGTCGATAAGGTGAGGAATTCATGGATTTTCAACTTCCTCTGGAAGGCAGGCATGTGGATTCAGAGCTACCACACACTAATGACATGTTTTCAGGGTTACTTTAATAATGGTACCTACTGCGAGGAAGTGACACCAAAAGAAATGTTCTCACAACCCTTCACCCAGCTCTTTGAGCCTATCCCGCCAATCTTTGAAGGGTTCAAATCTTCCCTAGATGCGAATGATACCATACAGTGGCTGGCATTGCTGATAGTCCTACTCTATTTAGCATTCAGAGATAAAGGAGGTCTGACTTGGATAACCACCCTGACACCTACCTCAGACAATAGAGATGAGGCCTCAGTACCTGACACGGCCCCAGAGACTAGGGATGCTGCCACAGAACCTGACATGGCCCCAGAAACTAGAGACGTAGCCACAGAACCTGACATGGCCCCAGAAACTAGGGACACCATCCCAGAACCTGACATTGCCCCAGACACTAGGGATGTTGCTACAGAGTCTGACCCAGTCCCACAACCCACCTCAGAAACAACCCACCCGGATTGGGTGGGAGTCCTGGTGAAAGAGATACGCGAGATGGGCCAAGTGCTGAAAGAATACACTTGCCCAGCTGGTGGGAAACCCTTCCCCTACCCCAAAGAGGAAGAGTCTAATGGGGCAGCAGAGGAACCCAGGGATGTTATAACCGCTCAGGCTCCAGTCAGATCAGAGGGGCAGCCACAGCCAGTAGCAGTTGCCCCTGTGGAAAAAAGGAAGACTAAGGTCAAACCAGAGCAGCCAGTGAGTAACGATGGGGAAGCAGGACCCTCTCAACCAGTAGGGAGGCCAAGGATTGAAATCACTACCGAGTCCCTGGGGTATGACAGTCTCCGTAATCTACGAAAAGACATTGTGCGACGGGGTCGTGAGCCTTTTACAACCTGGTTACTTCGAGTCTGGGACCTTATGGGTATGGGCGTGCAGCTGGATAGTATCGAGGCAAGGCAGATGGGACCCTTGTCCCACGACTCGGGGGTAGATCAGGTATTCAGAAGAGACGACGGGCCCCTGTCTCTCTGGGAACGGCTTTTAATAAGTGTAAGAGAGAGGTTTGTCAACAGGGAGAGAATGCAGGAGTATCATCATAGAAGACCATGGAAGACCCTTGAGGAGGGAATCCAACAGCTGAGGGAGGTGGCAGTATTGGAGGTACTCTTTGGGAGGGATGGACAACATGATAATGACCCCGACAAGGTCAAGTGTACAGGGCAAATGTTGTGGAACCTGGCAAAGCTAGGGCCCTCCCAATACACCATCTTCATTGCAACAATTTATGCTGATGACAACCGAGAGACAGTGGGCTCCATAGCCACCAAACTCAGGAATTATGATAGTATGATCAGTGGCCCAATGCAGGCTCAGGTCTCTGCTGTGGTCAAAGACCTCAGAGAGGAGACGATGAGGGAGGTGAGGGAGGAGATGAGGTTGATGAGTGCAGCACCAGTGCGAGTCACAAGCCCCAGAGTCAGAGCCCAGCGCCCCCCAGCCAGGGAGAGAGGGTACACCCCACGATCTGAGCTGTGGTTCTTCCTGTGTGATCACGGAGAAGACATGAGGAAGTGGGATAAGAAACCCACTGCTGCCCTGGCAGCACGGGTACAGCAACTCAAGGAGGGAAATACTAACCGAGGCGGGGGGTCTACTAAAGTGAAGGTAGCCTCAGCCTCCTGTGACCACGATGCCAGGTATTACGGAAAGGAGGACGATCTGTTAGATCCCCTCGAGGGGACCTCTACTATGTATGCCCAGGAAAGAAATGATAACCAGGGCTAGAGGGACCCTGCCTCTAGCCAGGAAGAGGCACGGGAAAACCGGGTCTTTTGGACAGTGTGGATCCGATGGCCTGGCACATCAGAACCACAAAAATATGAAGCGTTAGTTGATACTGGTGCGCAGTGTACCTTAATTCCATCAAGACATGTGGGGACAGAACCTGTGTCTATTGCCGGGGTGACAGGGGGATCACAGCAATTAACTTTGTTGGAAGCCGAGGTGAGCCTGACCGGGAAGGAGTAGCAGAAACACCCCATTGTGACTGGTCCAGAGGCCCCATGTATTCTGGGCATAGACTTCCTCCGGAATGGCTACTACAAAGACCCAAAGGGACTCAGGTGGGCTTTCGGAATAGCGGCTGTGGAGGCAGAGGGCATCAGGCAACTGAACACCTTGCCTGGACTATCGGAAAATCCAAATGCAGTAAGACTCCTGAGAGTAAAAGAGCAACAAGTGCCAATTGCCACCTCGACAGTGCACCGCCGGCAGTACCGGACGAATCGAGACGCCGTGATCCCCATCCACAAGATGATCCGCGACCTGGAAAGCCAAGGAGAGGTCAGTAAAGCTCACTCACCCTTCAACAGCCCCATCTGGCCTGTGCGCAAGTCTGACGGGGAATGGAGATTGACTGTGGACTATCGTGGCTTGAATGAAGTGACTCCACCATTGAGTGCTGCCGTGCCAGACATGCTGGAGCTCCAGTACGAGCTGGAGTCCAAGGCAGCAAAGTGGTATGCCACCATTGACATCGCCAATGCGTTTTTCTCCATCCCTCTGGCAGCGGAGTGCAGGCCTCAGTTTGCCTTCACCTGGAGGGGTGTGCAATACACCTAGAATCGGTTACCCCAGGGGTGGAGGCACAGCCCCACGATCTGCCATGGACTGATCCAGGCTGCACTGGAAAAGGGTGAAGCTCCAGAGCATCTCCAATACATCGATGACATCATTGTGTGGGGGAACACGGCAGCAGAAGTATTTGAGAAAGGAGAGAAGATCATCATGATCCTCCTAGAAGCCAGTTTTGCCATCAAGAAGAGCAAAGTCAAGGGACCTGCTCGAGAGTTCCTGGGGGTAAAATGGCAAGATGGACGGCGCCAGATTCCCACGGAGGTCATCAATAAGATCACTGCGATGTCTCCGCCGACTAACAAAAAGGAAACTCAAGCTTTCCTAGGGGCCATAGGTTTTTGGAGGATACACATTCCAGAGTACAGCCAGATTGTGAGCCCTCTCTACCTGGTCACCCGCAAGAAGAACGATTTTCACTGGAGCCCTGAACAGCAACAAGCATTTGCCCAGATCAAGCAGGAGATCGCTCATGCAGTAGCGCTTGGCCCAGTAAGGACGGGACCAGAAGTGAAGAATGTGCTTTACTCTGCAGCCGGGAACAAGGGCTTGTCCTGGAGCCTTTGGCAGAAGGTGCCTGGAGAGACTCGAGGCCGACCGCTGGGATTCTGGAGCCGGAGTTACAGAGGGTCCGAAGCCAACTACACCCCCACAGAGAAAAAAATCTTAGCCGCCTATGAAGGAGTTCAAGCCACCTCAGAAGTAATTGACACTGAAGCACAACTCCTCCTGGCACCTCGACTACCAGTGCTGGGGTAGATGTTCAAAGGAAAGGCTCCCTCTACCCACCACGCCACCGATGCCACATGGAGTAAGTGGATCGCACTTATCACACAGCGCGCCCGCATTAGAAATCCGAACCGCCCTGGGATCCTAGAAATAATTACGAACTGGCCAGAAGGTGAGAGTTTTGGTCTCACTGATGAAGAGGAGCAAGAACAAGTGACCCGGGCTGAGGAAGCTCCACCATATAATCAACTGCTAGATGAAGAAAAGTGCTACGCCCTTTTCACTGATGGTTCCTGTCACATCATAGGGATGAACCGGAAGTGGAAAGCAGCTGTGTGGAGCCCCACACGACAAGTTGCAGAAGCCACTGAAGGAGAAGGTGGGTCGAGCCAATTGGCTGAACTCAAAGCCATTCAGCTGGCCCTGGACATTGCTGAGAGAGAGAAGTGGCCAAAGCTCTATCTCTACACCGATTCGTGGATAGTAGCCAATGCTCTATAGAGTTGGCTGGAAAGGTGGAAAAAGGCCAACTGGCAGCGTAGAGGAAAGCCAATCTGGGCAGCTGATGAATAGAAAGACATTGCCACTCAGGTAGAGAAGCTACCCGTAAAGGTCCGCCATGTAGACGCCCATGTCCCTAAGAGCCGAGCTAACGAAGAACACCAGAACAACAAGCAAGTAGATCACGCCGCAAAGATAGAGGTGGCACAGATAGATTTAGACTGGCAACACAAAGGGGAGTTGTTCCTAGCCCGATGGGCCCATGATGCCTCAGGCCACCAGAGCAGAGATGCCACCTCTAACTAGGCACGAGACCGAGGAGTAGACCTGACCATAGACAGTATCTCCCAGATGATCCATGATTGTGAGACGTGCGCCGCGATCAAACAAGCCAAGCGAGTGAAGCCTCTATAGTACGGTGGACAGTGGTTCAAATACAAGTATAGAGAGGCCTGGCAGATTGAGTACATCACATTGCCCCAAACCCGCCAAGGCAAGCGCTATGTTCTCACAATGGTAGAAGCCACCACAAGATAGCTGGAGACCTACCCTGTGCCTCATGCCACTGCCCAGAACACCATCCTGGGCCTCGAAAAACAAGTTCTTTAGAGACATGGTACCCCCGAGAAAACTAAATCTGACAATAGGACTCATTTCAAAAATAGCCTTATAAACACCTGGGCTAGGGAACATGGCATCGAGTGAGTGTACCATATCCCTTATCATGCACCAGCAGCTAAGAAAGTTGAATGGTACAATAGCCTGCTCAAAACCACCTTGAAAGCACTGGGTGGAGAGACGTTCAAGAACTAGGAGACTAATTTAGCAAAGGCCGCATAGTTAGTGAACACCCAAAGCTCCTCCAGCCGGGCCGGGCCTGCCCACTCTAACCCCTTGCGAACAACAGATAGAGATAAAGTTCCAGTAGTACACATGAGAGGTATGCTGAGAAAGACTGTTTGAGTAAACTCTGCCTCAAGTAAAGACAGTCCCATCCAGGGGGTTGTCTTTGCTCAGGGACCAGGCTGCACCTAGCGGGTGATGCAAAGGGATGGAGAGACCCGATGCATACCTCAAGGAGATCTTGTTTTAAAGTGAACTACTTATGACACTGCGCTTGTATCTGTATCTGCATGTATGTATATACCTCGAAAGTTTAAATTTGATGTAAGGTGTTTGCATGGAAAAAAAATTCGGGGTGGAGAATGTTGAAGGTTGGATCTAGTTCTTTTCCTCAGGAATTTTTCTCCCATGGGTTGCTAGGACACAAATGACTGGGTACTTAAGAGAAACAAAACACAAGGGTAGAGCCTTTCTCCGTGGCAAGGTGGAGTAGAATTGCCCCTCATGGAAGCCGGGCTGACAACTCGAGATTTGGAGAGACTGAAAAGCAAGGGCAAGGGGGAGGTCACGTCCTCTTACTCAAGACCCTCGGAGCGGGACGGTCGGAGCTGCTGTCTGCTGAATCCACGGCCCCCTGAGAAGCCAGCGCGGAGCTGCCAGTCTGTCTGCTGTGAGTCTCTGCCCTCTGCCCCATCTGGAGCCGACCTGCCTGCCACCAGCCCGCTCTGAGTTTTCTCCGCTACATTGTAGCGGGGTTTTTCCCTGCACGTGGAGACCCCTTACCGTCCCAGCTCCCTGTGTCCGGGGATCCTGCTGTGGCACCGACACCAGCTGCCCCCCGAGAGTCTGTAGAGCAAGAGCTCTCCTCCATCCCTCCGTGCTTCGGGCAGTCGCCATTCGCCGTGTGCTACCTGAGCTCACGCCGGAGCGCCCCCTGCAGCCACCGGAGAATCACCACACCCAGAGCGCCCCTGCAGCCACCGGGGAATCACCGCACCCAGAGCCCCCCTGCAGGCTGTGACTGGAACTGCACCAAAGAGAAAAGGTGCCTGAAGCTGAGCAGGCTGCCACTGGGTTTCTGGTTCTGTTTGTTAGTCAACGTTATAGTCGTTGTTATTTGTTATCCTTGTTTTAAATAGTACTAAAAAACTGTTATTCCTATTCCCATATCTTTGCCTGAGAGCCTCTTGATTTCAAATTTATAATAACTTGGAGAGAGAGGGGTTACAGTTTCCCATTCCAAGGGAGGCTCCTGCCTTCCTTAACAGACACCTGTCCTTCAAACCAAGACAGAGGTATAATCAGTACTGTATTGTTAGTACAAATCCAGCTTATGTGCAACAATACAGGAATCTAGTCAGCTCACTGGTCCCTTCAAATATAAGACTTTTTTCAGTGACAAAAGGCACTGCCCTTAATAAATTTATTCTCCTAATCTTTTGAGTCTACCTCAGAAATGCCAGGTATATTTCTATTTTAACAAGTGCACAAGATGGGCAGTAAATGTGTTCAACATGCTCTACTGTATGCAGTGCCATTAGGACACATCTGTATGGTAGAGCACACATACTCTTTGCAGTACTGGGAATTTATTTTGATTTCACCTGAGGCAGCAGGATTGTGTTCTGGTTAAAAACAGAATGTGAAGTCATTTGATTTTCCTCCCCTTTGAGCACTGTATAGTCAGGAATTGTTAGTGGTCATTTTAAAGATGAACAGTGGGATTAAGTACTTTGTGTAAAACACTGGGATTGCTTTCACAAAACAGAAACAAAAATATGTGATTCCAGAATAATTTCCTAAATGAAGAGAACCAACAAATTTAAAAAAAAATGAAGTTGCCTTTGAAATGTAATGGAATTTATTGTTTAAAGCTTAAATCCTGATAAAATGTTTCATTCTACCTTACCTACTTGCACTGTTTCTGTGCTTCTTATTATGAACAGAAGTCACCCTTAAAAGATCAAGACTTGCCAACACTTCCAAATACAGCAGCAAACGATAATTGCTTTTGTATTCTAGGTGTAGAATTGGGCTTTAACTGCTGGCAAATTCAGATTTTTAATG
Source organism: Eopsaltria australis (assembly GCA_034509425.1). Taxonomy (NCBI): domain Eukaryota; kingdom Metazoa; phylum Chordata; class Aves; order Passeriformes; family Petroicidae; genus Eopsaltria; species Eopsaltria australis. The sequence continues at coordinate 188,424 of JAVTVJ010000260.1, read as the reverse complement.
GTGCCTCCTCTAAGTAGCAGCCTTTCAATTATATGCACTAGCAAAAAACCTGCTGATATCCTGTTCTAGCAACCTAGGTATAAAAGAGCATTTTGAAGTGCCACATGAAATAAGATAGTAGTGAATAATAAGCTAGAAAATATGCGTAAGGAATCACTTTACTATCGTTGCCATGTACAAATCATACAGGAAGAGCTGAGGGCTGGCATCTGTTTTTCAGCTCACTTGTGTACACTGCAAGCTTAGTTTTGTTGTTTGCCTACAGCTATTTTTTGCACTTATTAAGAATCAGTCAATCATATGGCTCCTAAACAAAAGAAAACCATTTTGTGACTGAATTTACTGAGATGACTCTCCAAAAGTGTCGGGGGACAAGAGGAGCAAGACGCCGACTCAATGTGAGTGATAAATCAAGCCCGTTTATTGTCAGACAGTGAGCATACTTATACTTCTTCGCGTGCCCAAAATAAAACTACGTGATAAGTTTTCACACAGGGTTTGTTCTCGTACAGAAGTTTCACACGGGACTTTAATTAGAGCACTACGTTAGTATCAGAAGGTTACAATAACAGTTTCTTCTGCCAAGTTAATCTTTAGACACCTGTAGCTTGTTTTCGGCTTTCGTGTCTCTCTTTCCTACAGCTGTCTTACGAGAATAACCTTGAGCAGAGGCCTAGCTCTTATCTAAGGGGCCTGGATTGCTCACTTATACTTTATGTCTGTGGAGCCAGAGATGGTTATTCTCCAACATATCCCCCTTCTTTTCTTTGAGCAATCCAGATTTGGTTTACACTTCTTTCTACTGTTTTTATTAAACACTTAACGCTATATGGCGATAATACTCTTATGATTGTAATAACTACTAAAACTATCAGTTCTATCTTTATAAACTTCATTAGCCAACTTTTAACACTTATGTCAGTTAACCAATTTCTTAAAAACGATGTTACTCTATCTTCTTCGTGCTTTCTCTCAGTTAAACTAGGTTTTCTTCGCACAAGCCCTCTAACGACTCATGGCCCTGGTTGTGGAGCCATTTTTCAACAATTCCCCCTCGTTCCTTTTGTGCGAGCAAAACATTGTGGGTCACTTTGTTTACTTGCTTCATTAAACAACTATACACAATTCTAATAATCACTATAAACATAATAACAACAATACACAATCAAAGGCCTTCAAATAACAATGTTTGGAGCTAACCTGTAACGCCCCATGAGGACAGCCACTTAGCTATCCCCAGGTCATTGCTCACTTGCAGTTGCTGGGTAAGTTGGGTCAGGGTTTTTAGTTGTGCGTGTATTGAATTAGAATGGTCAGAAAGATTCATACAACACATTCCCTCAAATTCTTCACACCCATGTCCTTGTGCCAACAACAAAAAGTCTATTGCAGCTGCGTTTTGTAGCACTGTATGTTTAACACCTTCAACATCCTGCAACAGCTCTGAAATTATGCTCAACGTTAGGTTTAGCTGTTTAGCTGTCTAGCAAGCTAGATGGTTTAGTTCTCGCAGGGCATTTTTAGCTGCAGCTCTTGGCACAAACAGTGACAACAATACTCGGGCTACTTTCTTTTGTAATTCCACCTTATCTTTACAATTAGGGTCTAATTGATCTATTGATCATTTTGTTCGAGCTCTGTTTACTTTTTGTAATACATCGGCTGTTGAGGGGGCAAAAAGAGTGAGTTTGCTAATATAACAAGGTCTTCCATAAACTCTTACAGGAATTCCTTGCCATGTCCGGTCTCTACAAATTAAGAAGTACCCTGGGGGAAATTCTTTGCCTGTATCATTGTTTTAAATAGCAAATTTTGCTGCCTCTTGTTTTTGTCTTTAAACTGCCTTTACAATAATCATTCTTATTTTTATACTTAAACTACTTAGAGGTGCCTGACACATTAGTCCAAAACGTCCAATTATGCTGTTTATGAAATTCAATTCCTAAAAAAGGCTGGTCTTCCATTATAAAGACAGAGACTACTACATATTACACTAATATCTTAAGACTACTTCTATGACTCTTACTATGGCTACTGCTTTATGGCTACTACCTTCTACTATGTAGTGAAAATTCTCTTTATCCTATCTCAAACATAGGATGTGCCATCATATAAACAGAAAAGATAAACAATACTCTATAAGGTCACAAACTACAATACTCATAACACACATAGTGTAACTCTATAATTTTCTCCTTTGTTTTAATTAACGTAAGTTTGTCTATGGCATTACTAGCCATTTGTCACAGGTAGTGTAGTAAGTAAGAAATACTCATAACTAGATGTAAGAATACTCTTAATACCCATGTCTTAAGCATTCTAAGTGATCTATGTTATCTTGTGATTTTTCATTACTCAACAGTTCAGCAAATTAGTCTCAATTACCTTGCTTTTGAAGGTTATTAATCAGAGTAATACCTTATTGAATTTTGGAATACTATACTAACAACCAGGGTCTGTAACAGCTGGCACCTTATTTCAGTGAAGGCTGGGGGATCTCTCCTGGGCAAGGTCCCCAAGTCCACCCTAAAAGGGGTGCAGCTCATATAAACACAAATTATTAAGTCAAACCTGACTTAAGTATGATTTGGATGCAGAAACACTTGGGTCTGTTGGTAGATGTCCGACCAGGGAGAGTCCAGGCCTGGCCAGAGCCAGGACTCCAACTGGAGGGATTTCCCTAACACAGATTTTATGAGAAGGCTGTCAGAAACAGTACCTAGGAAGGTTACTTAAACTGGGACGAATCATGGGGACAGTTATATAAACATAGTACAGGTTGTGCAGACTGTAAAGTAACAGACGTTGTCAACTACTTTTAACTACGAAGACTATGGTACTATGAACACGATAATTAAGAGAATGCATATGCATGACTTTATGTACGTAATTTTAAATGAACTTAATCTTTGCTATAACACACATAGTTATGCATAACTGTAGTTAACTTTTACAGAACTTAATCATTTTACTTAACAGAACTTAATAAATGTAATAGCATTTAAACTTTAACAACATATTTAGAGTTATTAATACATCAGGAGTGATTTGCGTAAACTTCTTTGCTGTGCTTGGCCCCGGCCCCGTTCGGCCCCGGCATCGTTATGGCTCTGGAAGTTTCTCAGTCGTAGTTTCTCAAGTAGTTTTTAGTCAAAGGTTTTTCATTGTCACTGTCCTCTAGGTTGTAGAGCAACAGGAAGGGGGGGATGAGCTGTGCAGCCGCGGGGAAATTCTTTAGCTATACTTTTCCACACTTTCTAGTTGTAGTTTTTGAGGCAGGACACGGTAAAGTCAACTACAGGAGTAAAAGAACAGCGTGGGCAGCACCGCATCACTTCTACCCCGCTGATTCAGGGAAGGTCGGTGTTGTTATGTTGTTGCTAAGGAAAAGTTTTCGCTGCGCGCGGTCCCGGTGGTTAGGGAAAACTGCTGTTACCCAGTCGCCACTGGGAAAAGAGGCTTCTCGCTTCCCGCCTGGCACGCAGAGAAGTTGCGGGTGCCGCCGGGCCACGGTCTCCACTGCTGCCGGCCCTAGGGACGGGCAGCCGCGCGGTCTCTGTAGCCTCCTGCCCCCGGCGCTTTGAGATACAGTCGGAGCTGAGGGCAGGAGCCGCCGCTAGCTGCAGTGGCCGCGGGGAGAGCTCCCGCTCCCAGAGTTAGTCTACAGTCCCAAATCCATTTTAGGAGATTCCGAATAATGGAATTATCACATTTCAATCTTCTCACAAAGATGATAAGTTGGAGGAGGTTTAGGACTGCCAGCTGTTCCTTGTCCATCCTCATCTCCTCCCCAGCTGTCATTCCAGCACTTTAATCATCGCATTAGGGTCCCCAAAACATCTCTTTGCATTCTCTAATGCAGTTAGTCTTGCTATTTGCTTTAGGGTCTCCTTGCTCACTGCCCGCTTTTCTAAAAAGCACATTAATAAGTTTAAGGCTACCTCTCAGTCCATCTTCGTCCCGCTGGTTTACCACTTCTGGCTGATCGCCCTGGCCTCTCCGCGTCTCTCCGCGCTGGCTGGGCTGCATCGTTGCGCGCTGGCCCCTCCGCGTCTTTCCGCGCCACGTCTATCTGCTGATTCCGCGATCACTGCGCAGCTTATCAGAGTGTAGCCTTTTCGGGCGGCGGGCCCTTCTCCAGAGGCCCGAGCTGTCGGATCAACCTTTTGGCCTGCAAAAGGTATAGATCTTAGCTCCCCGGTCGCTGCTACCGGTGCTTTCCCGATCTTGCTGGTCCCGTCCATCACGTCGGTCCTGTCCATCACGTTGGGGTAACCATTTGTCGGGGGGCCAGAGGAGCAAGATGCCGACTCAATGTGAGTGATAAATCAAGTCCGTTTATTGTCAGACAGTGAGCATACTTATACTTCTTCGCGTGCCCAAAATAAAACTACGTGATAAGTTTTCACACAGGGTTTGTTCTCGTACAGAAGTTTCACACGGGACTTTTCTCTAATTAGAGCACTAAGTTAGTGTCAGAAGGTTACAATAACAGTTTCTTCTGCCAAGTTAATCTTTAGACACCTGTAGCTTGTTTTCGGCTTTCGTGTCTCTCTTTCCTACAGCTGTCTTACGAGAATAACCTTGAGCAGAGGCCTAGCGCTTATCTAAGGGGCCTGGATTGCTCACTTATACTTTATGTCTGTGGAGCTGGAGATGGTTATTCTCTAACACAAAAGTACAAATTATAGTTTTGTCCTGGGTTAAGCCAGAGGGGTCAAAATCTAGGAAGTGATCTGTGCTGCAGGAAGGAATACAACTTCCTTCCTGCGAGAGAGAGCCAATAATCAGGTAGTTTTAAGGATTGATAGGTAAGTAAACCAATTAAAAAGTTGATCCGCCTTCGAGGAAAAAACTATATATAAGCAGAGACTCTCTGAAGCTTTTCCTCTTTGGACCTGCTGCTGCTGTGTAGAGAGGAGCAGCTCCTGCTTCTCTCCCTGGTAAGGCCCAAGCCCTCCCCCCCGCTTCCAAAGGGGGGGGGGGGGGGGGGGGGGGAGGAAGGGAAGTTTGGAGCGGCCGTGCCGCTGCAGCCGGGCAGGCATGGGGGAGGAAACGATTGGAATTTTCAGCAGATCCAGCTCAGCCGGTGTGTCAGCTACACGAGAGAGAGAGAGCCGGGCCAGGCAAGGACCAAGCCGGACTCCATCTAGCTCAGGCCAGGCCCTGCCCTGTCACCCCGGGCCCAGATGGCTCTACCAGGCCGAGCCAGCTTGGCAGAGCCAAGCAGAAAGACTCTTGAGAGCGTCTAGCATCCAGCTCGGACCTGTTCAAACAGCCCGGCAAAGAGCACGTGATCCTCACACTGCCGGAGAGAGAGAGACAGAGATTAACTCTCTCCATGCCTGGACTAAACTCACAGACACCCATCCTTCCTCGCAGAGAGAGGAACGAGCGAGGACATCGACATAGTGCAGCGCAGAGACTTTACAGTCAGTGAGGAAAGCAGAACTGATACTTACAAAGAGGTGCATGGGAAGTTGCTTCAAGAGTGAAGCTGAAAACTCTTTTAGAGAACCATGGTTGGGGACTGAGCTAATAAATTCTCTGTAATATATGAAGATATAGTCCAGAGGGGGATGTGAGGTTCTTATTGCAGCCAATGAACTGAAATACCTAAGCACAGACAAGTAAGTGTTGAAAAAGTACAGCCTGATGAGAAACTAGAACCAAGAGAGAAGAGAGGCTGTGACCCAGAGCCCTGGTCCCGGGGGAATGCTAGAGAACCTGTGTTGTCAGGAGAACCTGTGTTGCTAAGCACAGAAGAAGAGATTTTCTTTGTTGCTGCAATTGAACTGGGCATCCTTAAAACAAGTACCCCATGGACTGTTCATAACCCACCCAAGTGGCTGTGGGAAGGCTACTAGTATGGGAGAGATCCACCATTAAGCTAGACTTTGATCCCGGCGGCGGCTAATAGTGAGGCAGAAGACCCATAAAAACTGTATTTTTCTTACAGAAAATCCATAGTGTAAGCAAAAGAAACTTCTCTCCCTAAGTGAACTAGAACAAGAGCTGTTTCTGAGGTAGTAAACTGACTGGGGGTCGAAGTGTTGTCTTTTGTATGTTGTCAGAGAGAATGAAATGGAGAGGTGGGGGAAGGAGGGGTGGTCTGAGGAGTTTGTTCTAGTTTTTCTTGAGTTTTTTTTTCTTTTCTTTTCCCTTTGTCTTAGGTATATTAATAAAACTTCTTTGTACTTTATAAAGTTTGAGCCTGCTTTGCCTACTCCTAATCCTTATCTCACAACAAGCAATCAAGTAAATTTAAGTAAGTGTGCTAGCATTTAGCCACAAACCTGAATAGATGAACTGAAACCACTACAAGTTTTCATAACCAAGGTGGAAAAAAAATTGAACTTCCTACTTTTCTTCTAACATGTATTATTTTTTTAATCTAACTATATATCATTAATAATGTTTTGTAACTTCACAGATTGACTCATGAGAAAGAGGTTTGATGTTAGATAATCAACTACATTTCTTGTTTGAAATTGCCTAGAATTATATCTAGGTTTGCTTTATCATTATTTACCCAGGAATATCTTATTTGCGATACAGACTGATGTAAATTACTTCCAAGGAATCTATCCTGGCTCCAATAACTTTTTGCTTTTCCATTGGTTCTTCCTGAATAGAGGAGACTTGAGAGGTTAGAAGGTGCCATGTATTTTCAGTACTTTAAATCTGTTGCCTAGTGTTCAGTCATAGAATTTCAAACTTTTTCTGGTGAGATGAGTGAGCCATGTGGTTGTCCACATGCAATTCAAAGTTGTAACCAACTCTGATCTTCTTTCAATTCTGTAAACTGCAAACTGAACAAGCATCATATGTAAGATATATATACCAAAATTATACTGCCTCACTACTGATTCTTAAAAAATACCTCTTTACATTGAACCCAAGCGAAGTCCAATGACCTTTATGTGGGAAAGGCAACAGAAGTAGATTCTCTTTTAAATTCTCAGTACTGCTGGCTTGCAGTATAATTCAAGTTCCACACTTTCCTGGACTTCAACATCACAATTTATCTGCTCAGTCCCTATCTTCCGAGAGTGATGGAGAAATCTCCTCAAGAGCTGATATATCAGGAAAAAGTGATACTATGATTTGGAGAGCTCCTTCAGCGGCCATTCAATGTGACAGTTGCTTTCTAAACAGTCTGGGTTTTGTTTTCAAATGTGAATCAGGAAGAAGTGCAATCCTGAAATCAGCATGGTTAAATTTCCTAATTAAATATGATAAGCAGGTTTAGTTTTCATTTGTTGACTAGACTCCTGTGGAGTGATAGAGACATGGCTTAATTGCACATTAGGCAAGTTGTGGATGAAAAAGACACAAGGAATTGGACTCACTGAAGTGTAGATATCGAGAACCACATTTAAATTCCTTGAAGTGAAACCAACCCTAGCAGTGAGTGATTTCTCTCATCCTTAAAGTATCTACTTGTGGAGAATAACTATCTCCGGCTGCATGGACACAAAGTATAAGTGAGCAATCCAGGCCCCTTAGATGAGAAATAGGCCTCTGTTCAAGGTTATTCAAAAGACAGCTGTGAGAAAGGGAGACGTGAAAGCTGAAAACAAGCTGCAGGTGTCTAAAGATTAACTTGGCAGAAGAAACTGTTATTGTAGCCTTCTGACACTAACTTAGTGCTCTAATTAGAGAAAAGTCCCGTGTGAAACTTCGGTATGAGTACAAACACTGTGTATGGCAGAAGAAAAACTTATCCTGTAGTTTTATTTTTGACATGCTGTAAAGTATAAGTATGCTCACTGTCAGAGAATGAACGGCTTCACTTTCGATCATATTGATCTAGCGTGGTGTCCCATCATTTTCCCCACAAATGGTGACCCCGACGTGATCGACAGGATAGAGGGCCTCACGACGTGATCGCCGAGATGGAGGGTCTCATGGCGCGACTCCTCATGAAGTGATTCCACCTGGACTGATGCCAGCTGACGAGATAGGAGGCCCCCGGAGGCATCGGATGCTGATATTCGGTGAAATAGATCACTGAGGGAGCGGGTAAGCTGGCCAAATCCCTGCTGCCCCGGCAGGAAGCCTCGCACACAGGGAGTGCGGGATGCCTCACCAGGAGGGTGGGATGCCTCAGAGACAGGTGAGAAGCCTCACACAGTGAGTGTGAGAAGCCTCATACATATAGAAGTGCGGGAAGACAGGGAATCCTCACCAACAGGTGGGAAGCCTCACACACGGGCCGTGTGGGAAGAGGGAAGCCTCACCCTAAGGGTGGGAAGCCTCACCGAAAGGTGGGTTGCCTCATCTGGTTGCCTTGCCGTGAAGATGAGAAGCCCCTTATGTAATGCGTCTGGGGAGGAAAACGGCCAGGGAGGAGATGGGGATGGACAAGGAACAACTGGCAGTCCTAAACCTCCTCCAACATATCTCTGTGAGAGGATTGAAATGTGATGATTCCATTATTCAGAATCTCCTAAAATGGACTTGGGACTGTGGACTAATCCTGGGAGCGGGAGTAGCCTTTCAGATACCTGTCTGGGAGGCAAGTGGGAAGGCACTGTGGGACGTGATCAGTAATAACAGAGCAGCCACTACAGAGACATCCAAATATTCCACTCACTGGAAGCTCATAACAGAGACCCTGCAGGCAATAAAAGCAGAGAGGCAGACAGCTGCTTCTGCTTTCACGACATTAACCCCTTTGGACTCCAAATCAAATGAAACCGAAACAGCAATCACCTCCACCTGCTCGACCTGTGTGGCATCCCCCCTTCCCTCGTCTGCAACAACTCTACCTTCCACCCCTCCTTTACCCGAGACAACCACCCCCGCAAATGTTAGCCAAAGTACTGAGGAACTCGAAGAAAGGTCTGTTATAACACTTAACAAGCCCACTGAAGATAAAAACACATTGAACAAAGAGCGAGGTCAACTAAGAGAAAAAATGAGTAAAATCAAAACTAAATTGCCGCAGAAGCGGCAGGAAGATGGGCCTGGATGCCAGCCACTCAAACCAGTCGCCCGATACCAACCACGCGAGTCAGCAAGAGCAGCCCTGCAATCGAACTCGTTTCCACAATCCACCATGGAAGAAGAAACAGAAGGTAATGTACTAGAAAACTTACTACAGGACGTGCTTAAAAGGTTAGAGAGCCCTAGCAGCCCACGAACTTCCTACGGCAGCCACCCAGCCCCCTCCGCAGCGGTTTCGAATTCTCCCCGTGGCCGCTGCAACTAGCGGCGGCTCCTGCCCTCGGCTCCGACGGTATCTCAACACGCCGGGGGCGGGAGGCTACAGTGACCGCGTGGCTGCCTGTCCCTAGAGCTGGCAGCGGTGGGGACCACGGTGTGGCAACAGCCACGGCTTCTCTGCGCGCCGGGAGGGCAGCGAGAAACCTCTTTTCCCAGTAACGACTAAGTAACAGCAGTTTTCCCTAACCACCGGGACCGCGCGCAGCGAAAACTTTTCCTTAGCAACAGCCTAGCAACACCGATCTTCCCCGGATCAGCGGGGTTGAAGCAGCGGTGGCGCTGCCCACGCTGTTCTTTTACTCCTGTAGTTGACTTTACCGTGTCCTGCCTCACAAACTATGACTAAAAAGTGTGGGAAAGTATGGCTAAAGAATTTCCCCGCGGCAGCACGGCTCATCCCTCCCCCCCGGGGGCCGGGCCAGCCCCCCCCCCCTTCCCCCTTCCTGTTACTCTACAACCTGGAGGACAGGGACAATGAGAAGCCTTTGAATAAAAACTACTACTTGAGAAACTACGACTGAGAAACTTCAACTAGAAACTTGGGTTAAGAAAGTTCGCCTCGACTACGCGGGGCTGGGGCCGGGGCCAGAACGGGGCCGGGGCCAAGCAGAGGAAGGAAGTTTAGGCGAAATGTAAACTGAGTAATAAACTAGGTTCAGACGAGTGGTAAACTAGATTTACCCGAATTGTAAACTGCATTGGATAAACACAACGAGTTGCCTTTGTATTTTCTGTGAATTCATGGTAGGAATTTTGTTACTGGATAGAAATTGATAACTGGATTGTAATCTGTTTTTACTGTTTTTCCTGTTTTTACTTTGTTTTAATGAGTGTTGAGTTCTATATCTACAGCTGAACCTCGAAGTACAGTGACCTCGGAGACAATACCACAAACCTGCATCCCTGCTCGAAGAAGGGATGGATCTGTGTACTCGCAGCTCGTAACGCTGTCTTTGGAACTCTCCCAAAATATCGCTCCAGATGTATTAATAACTCCGAATCACCCCTGATGTATTAATAGCTATAAGTATGGTGTTAAAGTTTAAGTGCTATTAGGTTTATTAAGTTCTGTTAAGGTTACGTACGTACAGTCATGCATATGCATTCTCTTAATTATCGTGTTCATAGTACCATAGTCTTCGTAGTTAAAAGTAGTTGACAATGCCTGTTACTTTACAGTCTGCACAACCTGTATTATGTTTATGCAACTGTCTCCATTATTCACTCAGGTTTAAGTAACCTTCCTAGTTGCTGTTTCTAACAGCTTTCTCATAAGATCTGTGTTAGGGAAATCCCTCCAGTTGGAGCCCTGGCTCTGGCCAAGCCTGGACTCTCCCTGGTCGGACATCTACCAACAGACCCAGGTGTTTCTGCATCCAAATCATACTTAAGTCGGGTTTGACTTCATAATTTGAATTTCTATGAGCTGCATCCCTTTTGGCGTGGACTTAGGGACCTTGCCCGGGAGGGATCCCCCAGCCTTCACTGAAACAAAGTGCCAGCTGTTACAGACCCTAGCTTTTGGTATAGTATTCAACAATTCCATAATGTATTACTCTGCTAGACAACCTTTACAAATAAAGTAATTAAGGCAGATTTTCTAAACTATTAGGTCATGGAGAATCACAAAATAACGTAGATCACTTAGAAGGTTTAACACATGGGCGTTTGTTGGAGAATATCCTTCTCCAGCTGCACAGACATAAAGTGGGTGAGCAATCCAGGCCCCTTAGACGAAAGCTAGGCCTCTGCTCAAGGTTATTCTCAAGACAACTGTGGGAAAGAGAGACATGAAAGCTGAAAAAAAGCTGCAGGTGTCTAAAGATTAACTTGGCAGAAGAAACTGTTACTGTTGTTGCCTTCTGATATCAGCTTGGTGTTTTAATTAGAATAGAGAAAGCTCCTGTGGGAAACTTCTGTGGAGAATAATGTTTTGGGCATGGACAGCACTATAAAGAGTGTGGACTTTCTGACAATAAACAAGCTGGATTTATCACTTACATTGAGTCGGCGTCTTGCTCCTCTCGCCCCCCGACAGGTGTTAAAAGTATTCCTATGTCTAACTATGTGTGTTTCTTACTTATTACAGTGCCTGTGACAGATGGCTGGTAATGCCATACACAAACTTATGTTAATTAAAACAAAGGGGGGAATTGTAGGGTTACACTATGTGTGTTATGAGTATTGTAGTTTGTGACCTTATAGGGTATTGTTTATCTTTTCTGTTTATATGATGGCACATCCTGTGTTTGAGATGGTATAAAGGGAATTTTCACTACATAGTAGAAGGTAGTAGCCATAAGGCAGTAGCCATAGTAAGAGTCAGAGAAGTAGTCTTAGGATAATAGTGTAATATGTAGTAGTCTCTGTCTTTGTTGGAGAATAACTATCTCCGGCTGCACGAACATAAAGTATAAGTGAGCAATCCAGGCCCCTTAGATGAGATCTAAGCCTCTGCTCAAAGTTACTCGTAAGACAGCTGTAGAAAAGAGAGACACGAAAGCCAAAAACAAGCTGCAGGTGTCTAAAGATTAACCTGACAGAAGAAACTGTTGCTGTTGTTGCCTTCTGATATCAGCTTGGTGTTTTAATTAGAATAAAAAAAAAGTCCCGTGTGAAAGTTCTGTATGAGAACAAACCCTGTGTGTATAGTAAAAAAGAAAACTTATCACGTAGTTTTATTTTGGGCATGCAGAGAAGTATAAGTATGCTCACTGTCTGACAATAAACGAGCTTGATTTATCACTCACATTGAGTCGGCGTCTTGCTCCTCTCGCCCCCCGACAAATGGTCACCCCGACATGATAGACGGGACCGGCGAGATCGGGAAAGCACTGGGAGCAGCGACCGGGAAGCTAAGATCTATATCTTTTGCAGGGCGAAAGGTTGATCCGAAAGCTTGGGCCTCTGAAAGGGGACCTGCCGCCCGAAAAGGCTACACTCTGATAAGCTGCAGGAAATCGCGGAGAGACGCGGCACGGTAAGACGCGGAAGGGCCAGCACGGAAAGACGCGGAAAGGCCACCGCAGGAAGATGCGGAGGGGCCGGCGTGGTGAGACACGGAGAGGCCAGCGCGGTGAGACGCGGAGAGGCCGGTGCAGTGAGAGGCGGAGAGGCCAACGTGGAGAGACGTGGGGAGGCCAGCACGGAGAGACGCGGAGAGGTCGGTTCGATCAGCCAGACGTTGCAAGCCGGCTGGACGAAGATGGACCGAGAGGTAGCCTTAAACTTATTAACGTGCTTTTTAGAAAAGCGAGCAGTGAGCAAAGAGACCCTAAAGCAAATAGCAAGACTAGTTGCATTAGAGAATGCAAAGAGATGTTTTGGGGACCCTAATGGGATGTTTGAAGTGCCAGAATAACAGCCAGAGAGGAGATGAAGATGGACAAGAAACAGGTAACAGTCCTAAACCTCCTTCAAATTATCATCTCTGTGAGAAAATTGAAATGTGATAATTCCATTATTCAAAATCTCCTAAAATAGACTTAAGACTGTAAACTAACCCTGGGAGCGAGAGTAGCCTTTCAGATACCCGTCTAGGAGACAATTGAGAAGACACTGTGAGACGCGATCAGTAATAGCAAAACAGCCACTCAAACCAGTCACCTGATACCAACCACCCAAGTCAGTGAGAGAAGCCCTGCAATCAAACACGCCTCTACAATCCGCCAAAGAAGAAGAAACAAAAAGTGATGTACTAGAAAAATTGCTACGAAATGTGTTTAAAAGGTTAGAGAGCCCTAGCAGCCCACGAGCCTCCAACAGTGGCCACCCAGCCCCCCCCCCCCCCCCATCCCCCAGCCACAGCAGTTTCAGATCCTTCCCGCGGCCACTGCAACTACAGTGACCGCGCGGCTGCCCATCCCCAGAGCCGGCAGCGGGGGGGGACCACGGCGCAGCAAGAGCCACGGCTTCTCTGCGCGCTGGGCGGGCAGCGGAAAACCTCTTTTCCCAGTAACAACTTAGTAACAACAGTTTTCCCTAACCACCAAGACCGCGCGCAACAAAAACTTTTCCTTAGCAACAGCCTAACAACACCGATCTTCCCCGAATCAGCAGAGTAGAAGCAACGCGGCGCTGCCGACGCTGTTCTTTTGCTCCTGTACTTAACTTTACCGTGTCCTGCCTCAAAAACTACGACTAAGAAGTGTAGAAATGTATAGCTAAATAATTTCCCCGCGGCAGCACGGCTCATCCCACTCTTCCTGTTACTCTACAACCTAGAAGACAGTAACAATGAAAAACCTTTGACTAAAAACTACTTGAGACACTACGACTGAGAAACTTCAATTAGAAACTAGAGTTAAGAAAGTTCGCCTCAACTACGCATAGCTGGGGCCAGGGCCAGAACGAAGCCAGATCCAAAACAGAGCCAGGGCCGAGCGGGGCCGAGGCCAAGCACAGCAAAGAAGTTTAGGCGAATCACCCCTGATGTATTAATAGCTATAAATATGTTCTTAAAGTTTAAATGCTATTAAATTTATTAAGTTCTGTTAACGTTAAGTATAATGACTAAGTTCTGTAAAAGTTAATTACAGTTATGCATAACTATGTGTATTATAGCAAAGATTAAGCTCTGTTAAGATTATCTACGTAAAGTCATGCATATGCATTCTTTTAATTATCGTGTTCATAGTACCATGGTCTTCATAGTTAAAAGCAGTTGACAATGCCTGTTACTTTACAGTCTGCACAACCTGTATTATGTTTATGCAACTGTCTCCATTATTCACTCAGGTTTAAGTAACCTTCCTAGTTGCTGTTTCTAACAGCTTTCTCATAAGATCTGTGTTAGGGAAATCCCTCCAGTTGGAGCCCTGGCTCTGGCCAAGCCTGGACTCTCCCTGGTCGGACATCTACCAACAGACCCAAGTGTTTCTGCATCCAAATCATACTTAAGTCAGGTTTGACTTAATAATTTGAGTTTATATGAGCTGCATCCCTTTTGGCGTGGACTTGTGGACCTTGCCCGAGAGAGATCCCCCAGCCTTCACTGAAACAAAGTGCCAGCTGTTACAGACCCTGGTTGTTAGTATAGTATTCCAAAATTCAATAAGGTATTACTCTGATTAATAACCTTCAAAAGCAAGTCAATTAAAACTAATTTGCTGACCTGTTGAGTTATGAGAAATCACAAGAGAACATACATCACTTAGAATGTTTACCACATGAGTGTTAGAAGTATTCTTACATCTAGTTATGTGTATTTCTTACTACACTACCTGTGACAAATGGCTAGTAATGCCATAGACAAACTTACGTTAATTAAAACAAAGGAGAGAATTATAGAGTTACACTATGTGTGTTATTGTTATTATGTTTATAGTAATTATTAGAATTGTGTATCGTTGTTTAATGAAGCAAGTAAACAAAATAACCACCAATGTTTTGCTTGCACAAAAAGAAATAGGGGGAACTGTTAGAAAATAGCTCTACGAACAGGGCCATGAGCCGTTAGAGGGCTTGTGCGAAGAAAGCCTAGTTTAACTAAGACGAGTAGTACGGCAAGCAATTCATGCTCATTTATAACAATTGAGGGAAAACACGAAGAAGATAAAGAGAGTAAAATCGCCTTTAAGAAATTAATTAACTAATTTAAGTTTTAAAAGCTAGTTAATAAAGTTTATAAAGATAGAACTGATAGTTTTAGTAGTTACTATAATCATAAGTGTATTATTGCCATATTTTGTTAAGTGTTTGACATGTATTATTGCCATATATTATTATATGTTTAATAAAAACAGTAGGGGAAAAAAAAAAGTGTAAACCAAGTCTAGATTGCTCAAAGAAAAGAATAGGGATTTGTTGGAGAATAACTATCTCCGGCAGCACGAACATAAAGTATAAGTGAGCAATCCAGGCCCCTTAGATGAGATCTAAGCCTCTGCTCAAAGTTTCTCGTAAGACAGTGTCGTGGGTTGACCCCGGCCAGGTGTCAGGTGCTTACTCAGTCACTCTATCACTCCCTCTCCTGCTGGGAGAGGGGAGAGGATAATATTGAAAAAGACTATCAGGGTGAGTAAAGGCAGTTTTATTACAGTGGGAAAAAAAAATAGAACAAGCAAGTTGAAAGTTGCGTGCGCAAGAGCAAGAAGGGAAAACAATCAATCTCTACTTCTTATCAGCAGCGATGTCCGGACACTTCCCGGGAAGCAGGGCTTCAGCACGCGTGATGGTTGTTCCAGGAGGCAAACATGGACTAGCCCTGAGTGCCTCCTCCTCCTCCTCTCTTCCTTCCCTTATATATCTGAGCTGATGTCATATGGGATGGAATATCCCTTTGGCTGACTGGGGTCAGCTGGCCTGCTGGTGTCCCCTCCCAGGATCTTGCCCCCTCCATCCCCTTCAGTGGGGGAAGGAATGTCACAGGGACAGCACAGCTTGGCAGTAGCCAAAACACTGCTCTGTTATCAACACTAGCTACCAAAGCAAAGTACAGCAGTGTAAGGCCTGTGAGCTTTACCCCAGTCAGACCCAATACAATTTCCACTCCTTATTTTATACTATTTGCAGCATGGTCTGAAATTTTTTCTTACTCACACATGCAATTTAAGCTACATCTTTAAATTATCTTTATCACATTGACTGCAATCTCTTATCTTTTCGCATCTTTCCAGGTGGTCTCTATTTCCAGCAGAATGTGGGGTCAGGGGAGGAGGAATAGTAAACTTGATTGTCGAGGACTGGCACCATCCTTGTTCATTGTGGCTTTTTTCTTGCCCCTTGCTGAAATTTGTTCTTCGTCAGCTCATGTCTCTTCTGCTACTTACATCTTACAACATACAACTTCTAATATACATTATTCTTACTCCAAGGTTAAATTACTTTGGGGCACACACTGGGTCTTTTCATCTTCCTGCATTACCCACCAAGTGTACTCAGGTTCTTGGGCAAAGACAATCTCACGAATGGGTTTGCTCTTCTCCATGGGGGACGCAACCCACACTGACTTCTCTAGCTACTTCTCTGTGTGTAGTGCAGGAACCTTGTCTCCCTCCACAGTGTCTAAGGGTTTAGTTTGGGTGGGACCAGGGCGGTTAACAGATCCCCTAGTATTGACTAGTTAAGTGGCTTCTGCCAAGTTCACATTCCAATGCTTCTATGTCTTATTACCTAGTGCCCGTAGCATAGTTTTTAACAGTTTATTATATCTTTCAATCTTCCCAGAGGCCTGTGGGTGATAAGGAATATGATATATCCACTTAATGCCATGCCTCTTTGCCCAGGAGTTAATAAGATTATTTCGAAAATGAGTCCCATTGTCTGACTCAATTCTATCTGGGGTTCTATGTCGCTACAAAATGTGTCTTTCAAGACCTGAAACTGTGTTCCGAGCCGTGGCGTGGTTTACTGGGTACGTTTCCAGCCAGCCAGTTGTGGCCTCCACCATGGTGAGGATGTAACTCTTGCCTTGGCGTGTTCGTGGCAATGGCCTAATGTAATTAATTTGCCAGGCTTCACCATACTGGAACCCCAGCCACCGCCTTCCACTCCAAAGAGGCTTCACTCGTGTGGCTCGCTTGATGGCAGCGCATGTTTCACACTGATGAATAACTTGTGTGATGGCCTCTATGGTCAGACCTACCTCTTGATCACGAGCTTATCTGTATATTGCATCCTTTCCAAGATGTCTTGATGTTTCGTGGGCCCATCGGGCTATAAATAGCTCACCTTTTTTCTCTTACTCTAGGTCCACTTGAGCTATTCTAATTTTGGTGGCCTTATCTACCCGTTTGTTGTTTTGATGCTTTTTAGTGGCACGAATTCTGGGCACATGGACATCTACATGGCGTACTTTCACAGTCATGTTTTCTATCTGTGGAGCAATGTCTTGCCATAATGCAGCAGCCCAGATGGGTTTTTTCCTGCGCTGCTAGTTGGTTTTCTTCCACTGCTGCAGCCATCCCCATAGGGCATTAGCTACCATCCAGGAGTCAGTATAGAGATAGAGTATGGGCCACTTTTCTCTCTCAGCAATCTCTAGGGCTAGTTGGATGGCTTTCACTTCTGCAAACTGGCTTGATTCACCTTCCCCTTCAGCAGTCTTAATGACTTGTCATGTGGGATTCCACACAGCAGCTTTTCCACCTCCGATGGTTTCTTGTCACTCGACAGGATCTATCAGTAAATAAAGCATATTTTCTTTCGTTTTCTGGTAACTCGTTATATGGTGGTGTTTTTTGGGCACGAGTCACCTTCTCAGACAGTGCTCTAAAATCTCTGGCTTCTGGCCAACTCAAAATCTCTTCTAGGATTCCTGGGAAGTGTTCGTGGCGAGAGAAGCAAGATGCAGAGACTCAGTGTGAGTCATAAATCAAGCTCGTTTATTGTCAGACAGTGCACATACTTATACTACTTTACGTGCTCAAGATATTATTTACTTACAGAAGTTTCACACGGGATCTTTCTCTAATCTAATTAAAACACCAAACTGGTATCAGAAGGAAACAATATCAACAGTTTCTTCTGCCAAGTTAATCTCTAGACACCTGCAGCTTGTTTTCGGCTCTCATGTCTCCCTTTCCCACAGTTGTTTTGAGAATAGCCTTGAGCAGAGGCCTAACTCTTGTCTATGGGGCCTGGATTGCTCACTTATACTTTATGTCTGTGCAGCCAGAGATGGCCATTTCCCAACATATCCCCCTTCTTTTCTTTGAGCAATCCAGGCCTGGTTTACATTTTTTCTACTGTATTCACTTAACTACACATGGCAATAATACACTTATGATTATAATAATTACTAAAACTATCAATTTCATTTTTACAAATTTCACTAACCAGTCTTTAAAACTTAAGCTTCTTAACCAGTCTCTTAAAGGTGTATTTTAAGTGTACTACTATCCGTACCTTTTTCATGATTTAACACACATGCCTGCAACTTTACAATTCTCCCTTTCTGTTTTTTAATCAGTATGAGTTTGTTTATGGCATTACCAGCCATTTGTCATAGGTAGCACAGTAAGAAACACACATAACTAAACATAAGAATACTTCTAATACTATGTGCTAAACATTCTAAGGTGATCTTGTGATTTTTTCATTACCCAATAGTTCAGCAAATTAGCCTCAATTGCTTTGTCTCTGAAGGCTGTTGATCAAGGTAATACCTTACTGAATTCTGGAATACTATGCTAACATCCAGGGTCTGCAACAGCTGCCTTGTTTCAGTGAAGACATGGAAAGCCCTTCCGGATAGGGTCTCCAAGTCCACCCCAAAAAGGATCCAGCTGATATAAATTCCAATTATTAAGTCAAACCCGACTTAAATACGATTTGGATGCAGAAACACCTGGGTCTGCTGGTAGATGTCCGACCAGGGAGAGTCCAGGCTTGGCCAGGGCCAGGACTCCAACTGGAGGGATTTCCCTAACACAGATCTTATGAGAAAACTGTTAGAAACAACAACTAAGAAGGTTACTTAAATCTGAGCAAATAATAGAGACAGTTACATAAACATAACACAGGTTGTGCAGACCGTAAAATAGTAGACGTTGTCAACTACTTTTGACTAAAAAGACCATGGTACCATGAACATGATAATTAAAAGATTGCATATGCATGAGTTTACGTACGTAATCTTAACAGAACCTAATCCTTGCTATAACACACATAGCTATGTATAGTTGTAGTTAACTCTTATAAAATCTAGTTGTAATACTTAACTGTAACAGAACTTAATAAACCTAATAGCATTTAAACTTTAACAACATATTTATAAGTATTAATACATCAGGAGTGATCGCTTGGGATATGTTTGAAAACAGTGTTGCAAGCTGCAAGCACACAGATCCATCTTTTCTTTGCTCTGTCTTCTCCAGGATCACTGTACTTCCAAGTTCAGCTGTAGGTATAAAACTCAAACACTCATTGAAACAAAGTAAAACAGGAAAAACAGTAAGAACAGATTACAGTTCCAGTTATTCATTTCTATCTAGCAAGACAATTCCCATCATTAATTAACAAACAATACAAAGGTATACATTTCCTGACAAATCCTGCTACTCAGAGTTACCACTCTAAAACATGCAGGTTTTTGCAGAATGAAAAAATCAAGACAGAAATATTTGAAATCTTATTCCAATACTGTCACCATAAGAAACAAACTGTCCAGTTTTGCTCCAACAAGTAATCTCCTTGTCTCACTTTTACATTATAATTCTTGATAAAAGAGACACCACTTAACTTTAACTCTCAAGAGTCCTTCAAGGAAAATCTGACTTAAACATTTCCTAATATATAGTCTGCAAGTTTGCACATGTTATTTATTCAAATGTTTCTTCTAGCTTATTAATCAGTTTACATTTTGCCTAAACTTCCTTATTCTGCTCGGCCTCAGCCCCGGCCTCGCTTTGGCTCCAGCCTGTTAGGTGTACAACTCTGCTGTGTCCTCTCTGGATCAGTTCTGCCACGTTTTCCATCCTTTGTTTTTGCTGAATTGTTGTTGTGGGCTGGACGCTTGTTAGCAGTCATTCCAGCATTCTCACTTTCTCTGTCCTCCCCGTCTCCCCCTTTTTCTTTTTGCACTGAATAAGTGCAAGTCTTGTAGCAACCTAGATTTCCCAGATTTCTTCTTGTTAACACAAATTCCACCAGTAAAGTCAGCAGCAATTATACGAGACAATAGGAACAGTCTTTGATACTTGCAGAAAAACGACCTATTAAAAGTGCACCCAGGGGTTGACTCAGGAGCACCGGCGGTCGAGGGCGCAGGCGCAGAGAGTGCTGGGCCGGTACTGTTGGAGCACGGCGGGCGGCCGCGCTCTCCTTCCCGTTTTCCGGTGCCAGCAAGCGAGCTGCGCGCGGTCCCTGTAGCTAGGGAAAACTGTTGTTACGTAGTCGATGCTGGGAAAAGAGGTTCCTCGCTGCCCGCCCGGCGCACAGAAAAGCCGTGGCTGTTGCCGCGCCGTGTCACCACCGCTACCGGCTCCACAGCCTCCCACCCCCGGCGCACTGAGATGCCGCCGGAGCCAAGGGCAGGAGCCGAGGGCAGGGGCCGCCGGGCAGGGGCCGCGGGGAGAAATCCGAAACCGCTGCGGGGGGGGGGTTGCCGTTGGAGGCTCGCGGGCCGAACTCTCTAACCTTTTAAACATGTAGAAATTCCTCCAGTACATCACTTTTCTGTTTCTTCTTCCCTGACGGATTGTAGAAGCGAGTCCGATTGCAAAGCTGTTTTCACAGACTCGGGGGCGGCTGTCCGGTTATCACTGATCGCGTCTCACAGCCGGGTATTTGAAAGGCCACTCTCGCTCTCAGGGTTAGTCTACAGTTTCAAGTCCATTTTAGGAGATTCCGAATAACGGAATTACCACAGTTCAATTCTCTCACAGAAATGATAAGTTGGAAGAGGTCTTGGACTGTCAGCTGTCCTTCATCTATCTCCATCCCTTCCGTCCTCTTCCCCAGACCTGAAGCACCAGGGCTCTCTGCCTAGGCGCGACCCACCCGCCACTGCGCTAAGGGCCTGCGTCTGGCAGGGGCTATCATTTCACCTATTTTGTCTCCCACGGCGGTGACTATTTCTGCTATAAATGCCTGCATTCCCACCGGCACTCGGCTCATCCTTTCTAACATGACCTGAATGGAGGCGTCTGCGGGGAGCATAAGAAAAATGTTCTTTGTCTGCTGATTACAATTTTCTAAAACACACTGGCGTAACAGTGCCCCTTGCATCCACTGCGGCACCCCAGCTGTGATAGCTGCGGATACCCTGTCAACAACACTTCCCCAAATATAAGTTAACATCATTTTGGTGAGCTCCCCGTGCAGATCTGACTCATCGGTTGCTTGCTGCCCTCCATCCTGCAGGGGCTCAAACAGCACTGGAAATGCCGCTTCTGCCCGGCTTAAAGTTCTAACGTCCTGAGCTAGTTTTACATCCCCCTCTTCTAAAGCTGTCTGTTCTACTTTTGCCCAGCTAATTCTGCGTCTCCCTTCCCCCACGCGAAAAGGGACAGAGCCTCCACCCAGCGAGGGGGGGGAGCGCAGGTGGCTGCTGGCGCGCAGGCGGCTGCTCCTGGCGAAAAGGGACACTGCCCCCTCGCATCGGGCGAGAAGGGATACAGTCACCCGGGGTGGGGGCAAAGCTGGCTGATCTTCCTCCTGGGGTTCGGACGGTGCACAGGGGAGGGGCGGACACCCCTCCTCCGGCTCCGGCGGCGCGGGCGCCGGGGCGGCCGATTGCTCCGCGCAAGCAGCGGCCGCCTCCGAGGCAACGCCGTGCTCGGGCGGGCGCCTCCGAGGCAACGCCGTGCTCGGGCGGGGAGCCGTGCACCCTCAGCACCATACACTTTCCTACGGCCGGCAGGCTGGGCGTTTCGTTACCAATGCCGAGCATTCCCGGGATAGGGCGCTCACCTCCCGGAGTCCCCCCGCTCCCTTCCGTGATCCCTTCTAGTTTCGCCGTGGCAACGGCTGCAACTTTTTTCTCTGCCTGGTATCTTTGCAAACAGGTCGTTACCTCCCTCCAGGGCTTCCCTAGCTTAGCGCATACTTTGTTGCTGTCTAGAATTCCCTCAAACAACTGATCACCATATTTCCGCCATTCAGGCAGGTCAAAAATCGTGTTAGGGTCCCCGAAACAACCCTTTGCCATCCCGAACGTAACTAATCCTGTTACCTGCTTTATGGTCTCTTTGCTGACTCCCTGCTTTTCTAAAAAGCGTGTTAATAAATCTGAGGCCACCTCCTGGTCCATCTTCGTCCAACTGGGTTACCACTTCTAGCTGATCGCAACTGCCTCCGCGTCCCTCCGCGCTGGCCGGGGCTGCGTCATTCCGCGCTGGCCCCTCCGCGTCTTCCCGCGCCGCGTCTACCCGCTGATCCCGCGATCGCCACGCAGCTTGTCAGAGTATAGCCTTTTCGGGCGGCGGACCTCTCTCCCGAGGCCCGAGCTATCGGATCTCCCTTTCGTCGCGCAAAAGGTATAGATCTTTGCTCCCCGGTCGCTGCTGCCGGTGCTTCCCTGATCTCGCCGGTCCCGTCCCGCACGTCGGCTCCGTCCCGAACGTCGGGGTGACCATTTGTTGGTGGCGAGAGAAGCAAGATGCAGAGACTCAGTGTGAGTCATAAATCAAGCTCGTTTATTGTCGGACAGTGCACATACTTATACTCCTTTACGTGCTCAAGATATTATTTACTTACAGAAGTTTCACACGGGATCTTTCTCTAATCTAATTAAAACACCAAACTGGTATCAGAAGGAAACAATATCAACAGTTTCTTCTGCCAAGTTAATCTCTAGACACCTGCAGCTTGTTTTCGGCTCTCATGTCTCCCTTTCCCACAGCTGTTTTGAGAATAGCCTTGAGCAGAGGCCTAACTCTTGTCTATGGGGCCTGGATTGCTCACTTATACTTTATGTCTGTGCAGCCAGAGATGGCCATTTCCCAACAGGGAAGTTGCGTTTTTCTATTCGGGCTTGTGTAATTAGGGCTACCTACTTACTCCATGTAGCACTGGTTGTATGATGCACAGAGGGAATGTTTCTTTTGAACATCCAGTGTAGGACAGGCAATCGTGGTGCCAAGAGGAGACATGCTTCCGACTCAACAACTTCCGAGGCCGCTCGAACTCCTTCATAATCTGCTAGTATTTCTTTTTCAGTTGGAGTATAGTGGGTTTCTGATCCTCGGTAACTTTTGTTCCAGAATCCTAATGGCCGACCTCGGGTTTCTCCTGCGGTCTTTTGCCAAAGGCTCCAGGTGAGGCCCTGCTCCCCAGCTGCAGTGTAGAGTATATTTTGCACATCTGATCCTGTCCGAACAGGCTCAAGAGCTACCGCACGAGTTATTTCTTGTTTGATTTGTTTAAAGGCTTGTTTCTGCTCAGAGCTCTACTTGAAGTCATTCTTCTTCTGGGTCACTCGATAGAGGGGGTCCACAAGTTGACTATAGCTTGGAATGTGTATTTTCTAGAATTCTACAAGGCCTAGGAAAGTTTGTGTTTTTTTCTTAGTAACTGGTGGAGACATATCGGCAATTTTGTCAACCACCTCTGTAGGCACATGACGGCCCCCATCCTGCCATTTTATTCTTAGAAACTGGATTTCCTGTGCAGTTCCCTTCACCTTACTTTGCTTTATGGCAAGACCAGCTTTCAGAAGAATTTGGATTATTTTCTTTTCTTTTTTAAAAACTTCTCTTGCTGTATCACTTCACACAATGATATCATCAATATATTGCAGGTGTTCTGGAGCTCCACCCTGTTCCAGAGCAGCCTGGATCAGGCTATGGCAGATGGTGGGGCTGTGTCTCCACCCCTGGGGCAGTCGGTTCCAGGTGTACTGGACACCCCTCCAAGGGAAAGCAAATTGTGGCCTGCACTCTGCCGCCAGAGGGATTGAGAAAAATGCATTAGCTATGTCGATCGTTGCATACCATTTGGCTGCTTTTGACTCTAGCTCATATTGGAGGTCCAACATGTCTGGTACGGTGGCACTGAGAGGTGGTGTGACTTCATTCAGGCCCCGATAGTCCACTGTCAGCTGCCATTCCCCATTTGACTTCAGCACTGGCCATATGGGGCTGTTGAAGGGTGAGCGGGTCCTGCTGGTAACTCCTTGGCTCTCCAGTCGACGAATTAGTTCATGGATAGGAGTCATGGAGTCCCGGTTGGTACGATACTGCCTCCGGTGCACTGTCTTGGTAGCAATCGGTACTTGTTGATCTTCCACCTGCAGCAATCCTAAGATGAAGGGATCTTCTGAGAGGCCAGGCAGGGTGGATAACTGTTTGATCTTCTCTGTATTCACTGCAGCTACACCAAAGGCCCATCGATATCCCTTTGGATCCTTAAAATACCCTCTCCTGAGGTAGTCGATGCCAAGGATACAAGGGGCCTCTGGGCCAGTCATGATGGGGTGCCTTTGCCATCTGTCTCTTGTTAAGCTCACCTCAGCGTTTACTACTGATAACTCTTGGCATCTCCCTGTCACTTTAGAGATCTAGATGGCTTCTGCACTCTTGTGCCTTGATGGCATCAGTGTACACTGTGCACCGGTGTCCACTAAAGCTTTGTACTTCTGTGGATCTGATGTGCCAGGCCATCGAATCCAAACTGTCCAGTATACCTGGTCATCCCTTTCCCCTTCCTGGCCGGAGGCAGGGACTCTCTATTCCTGTTCCTGGTCAGAGTATTCATTGTCTGACTTTTGTGATGCTAAATCAGAAGTTCCCTCCTCAGGACTGTAGGAAACAGCTTTAGTTTTCTTATATCTGGGAAATCGCTGATTGTCTCCTGGTCTCTCTGTGGTAACTACACTGACAGTCTTCTTGGGTGGCCTCTTCTTAACAGGTCTCTTCCCCCTCAGTTCTCGGACCCGGGCGCTCAGCTTAGAGGTGGGTTCACCATCCCATTTCTTCATGTCCTCTCTATGCTCACGCAGAAAAAACTAGAGCTCGTTACGTGGCTTGTTCTTGGGGATTCTTTTCTCTCTGACTGGGGCTGGAGAGGAATGATCTCTTGGGCTGCCTCTAAAAGTTGGGGTGCTCGCTCGCAGGGATGAGGCAGCACCCAGAGTTTCGTCTACATTTCGGAGTCAGGCGGACGCCAACTCTACAGTTGGTGTATCTATTTTTGGGTAATAAAGTGCCACCAAGCTGCTGGAATATGATGCTGGGGTGCCTTGAACCACCTTCCTCCACATGGCAATTGTACAAGGGATATCCTCTGGATCTGTGGTGACGCTATCATCCTTTAGATCACTATAGACAATTTCCAGCACTGCCAATTCTCTCAAGTACTGGATGCCTTCATCTACATTGGTCCACTTCCTTGGGGACTTTACAACATCATCTTTAAAAGGATATCTTGTTTTCACACTTGAAAGAAGCCGTCTCCAGAGGCTACAAGTTGCTCCTTTCTTTGCACGTCTTCTTTTAATTTCTTGATCCCTAGCAAGGGATCTCAGCTGTTGGGCTTCATGACCTTCTAACTGCTGACTATCGGCCCGATTATCCCAGCATCGCAGCAGCCATGCAGGAATCTTCTGACTTGACTGGCGGCTGTAATCTTTTCGCAAGTCTCGAAGTTCGGATGGGGTCAGGGACCGAGTAACTTCGGTCTCCTGTTTAATCTGCCTCACTCCCTTCGATTCCTTTGCTGAGGGACCTGCCTCTTGATCTAGCCTCATCTCTTCTTTTTCTTCTTCTTCTTCTTCTCTTACTAATCGGCCTGAAACTTACCGTGTCTATTTTTTTTTTTTTTCACTACTGGGGCAATTTCTGTAGTTGTTGTGGTTTGGGTTCCTATCTCAGACATAGTTGTTATGGTTTGTATCTCTGCCTCAGCCACAGTTGTAGTTTGTGTCCCTGTCTCAGTTATAGTGTCCTCAGACACAGTTTGAGTTCCTGCCTCAACCACAGTCCTCTGAGAATACTGAACAGAGGCCCGGTAAGTCCAGGCCAGCCCCCAGTACAGGGCGAGAAGCTGCTCGCATTCTTGAGAGTAAACGAGGCACCCTTCTGTCAGCCGACGGGCCAGTTTGTTTGGGTTATTTACCTCTTCAGGAGTAAACTCCCAGGCAACGGGAGGTGATAACCGCCCTAGGAACCTGCCCAAATCCCTCCATATACCTTTCCACCCAGGAACTGGGTACCTCAGGGCAGATTTTAACAGCTCCTCACCCAAGGGTCGTTTCCTTCTGTGCCAGGGAGATGACAATTTCCATGAATTCCATAAGGTAACAGTGTTGGCTAATATTATTAATAATATCAGGAAGCTTATGTAAGGGTTGGTAATAATCACAGGAGCCTGCAGTAAATGATTATCTATACTCAAATTCACCCAGGGCAGATAGGAGGAGTTATATTCATTCACAGTCATTGTTTGTTTCAACATGTTCCCAAACATAGCAAAACAAAGATAAGCAGTGTGGCAGCCGAAGGCCATATGCCACACAGGAGTTTACTACTTGAGAGCTGCTATTGGTAATTACTAGAGCATGCAATATATGTATATATATATATATATATATAAAACTTCCTTTATCTCGTCCCTGTTCAGGCGCCAAAAGAGACTGTCATGGGTTGACCCCGGCCAGGTGCCAGGTGCCTACTCAGTCACTCTATCACTCCCCCTTCCGCTGGGAGAGGGGAGAGGATAATATTGAAAAAGACTATCAGGGTGAGTAAAGGCAGTTTTATTACAGCGGGGAAAAAATAGAACAAGCAAGTTGAAAGTTGCACGCGCAAGAGCAGAAGAGAAAACAATCAATCTCTACTTCCCATCAGTAGCGATGTCCAGACACTTCCTGGGAAGCAGGGCTTCAGCACGCGTGATGGTTGTTCCAGGAGACAAACATGGACCAGCCCTGAGTGCCTCCTCCTCTTCCTCTCTTCTTTCCCTTATATATATGAGCTGATGTCATATGGGATGGAATATCCCTTTGGCTGACTGGGGTCAGCTGGCCTGCTGGTGTCCCCTCCCAGGATCTTGCCCACCCCCATCATCTTTAGTGGAGGATGGAATGTCACAGGGACAGCACAGCTTGGCAGTAGCCAAAACACTGCTCTGTTATCAATGCCAGCTACCAAAGCAAAGTACAGTAGTGTAAGGCCTGTGAGCTTTACTCCAGTCCGACCCAATACATACAGCTGTAGAAAAGAGAGACACGAAAGCCAAAAACAAGCTGCAGGTGTCTAAAGATTAACCTGACAGAAGAAACTGTTGCTGTTGTTGCCTTCTGATATCAGCTTGGTGTTTTAATTAGAATAAAAAAAAAGTCCCGTGTGAAAGTTCTGTATGAGAACAAACCCTGTGTGTATAGTAAAAAAGAAAACTTATCACGTAGTTTTATTTTGGGCATGCAGAGAAGTATAAGTATGCTCACTGTCTGACAATAAACGAGCTTGATTTATCACTCACATTGAGTCAGCGTCTTGCTCCTCTCGCCCCCCAACATGTCTTTATAATAGAAGACCAGCCTTTATGAGAATTGAATTTCATAAACACCATAACTGGACATTTTGGACTAATGTGTCAAGCACCTCTAAGTTCTTTAAGTATCAAAATAAGAATGATTATTGTAAGGGCAGTTTAAGGCCAAAAACCAGAGGCAGCAAATTTGCTATTTAAAACAATGATACAGTCAAAGAATTTCCCCCAGGTTACCTTTTAATTTCTAGAGACCAGACATGACAAGGAATTCCTGTAAGGGTTTATGGAGGACCTTGTTATATTGGCAAACTCACTCTTTTTGCCCCCTCAATAGCCGAGGTATTACAAAATGATCAGTAGAACAATTAGACCCTAACTGTAAAGATAAAGTGGAACTACAAGGAAAAGTGTCCCAAGTATTATTGTCACTGTTTCTGCCAGGAGCTGCAGCTGGAAATGCATTGTGAGAACTAAACCATTTAGCTTGCTGGACAGCTAAACAGCTTAACCTCACATCACGTATAATTTCAGAAATATTACAGGACGTTGAGGGTGTTAGACATGCAGTGCTGCAAAACAGAGCCGCAGTAGACTTCTTGGTGCTGGCCCAGGGCCATGGTTGTGAAGAGTTTGATGGAATCTGCTGTATGACTCTATCTGACCACTCTCAATCAATTCATGCTCATTTACAACAATTGAGGGAAAACATGAAGAAGATAAAGATAGTAGAATTGCCTCTGGGAGACTGGTTAGCAGGCTTAGGTATTAAAGGCTGGTTAATGGAGTTTGTTAAGATGGGATTGATAGTTTTAGTAGTTATTATAATCATATGTCTATTATTGCCATGTGTTAGTTAAGTGTTTGAATGCAGTAGAAAAAGGTGTAAACCAGGTCTGGATTGCTCAAAGAAAAGAAGGGGGATTTGTGGAGAATAACTATCTCCGGCTGCATGGACACAAAGTATAAGTGAGCAATCCAGGCCCCTTAGATGAGAAATAGGCCTCTGTTCAAGGTTATTCAAAAGACAGCTGTGAGAAAGGGAGACATGAAAGCTGAAAACAAGCTGCAGGTGTCTAAAGATTAACTTGGCAGAAGAAACTGTTATTGTAGCCTTCTGATACTAACTTAGTGCTCTAATTAGAGAAAAGTCCCGTGTGAAACTTCGGTATGAGAACAAACACTGTGTATGGCAGAAGAAAAACTTATCATGTAGTTTTATTTTTGGCACACTGTAAAGTATGCTCACTGTCGGAGAATGAATGGCTTCACTTTCGATTATATTGATCTGGCATGATGTCCCATCATTTTCCCCACATCTACTGTATATGGGTAAATTAATAGTTTCCTGTAAGTTTTTGGCTGCAGAGGGAATCTGAGTGTATCTGAGGATAGAAATACAGCATAGATAATGCCAAGTCTAACTTTAGGCAAAATATAATGAAATACATCATGTAGAAGACACCCATAGTCCTTCCAAAATATCTTAGATGGAAAAAGATGCTGCACTGGTATATTTAGTGTACAATTCAGAGTCTGTATAGGGAAAACAATGCGAGGGTCAATCTGACATCCCTGAATGACATGTCCACAGAAGTGACAGACTTAGTAGAGAACAGCATGACTGCTGTGCAGTTCTGGCACTTTTATTTCTTAGTAAGAAATCTAATAAAAATCAACCTGGAAAGATTTTTTTTTTTTTTTAATTAGATCAGTATTCAGGTCTTAGCAAGTTTAACTGCTTTTCACTGTCCGTAACAATTCTAATGCCAATGAGCACAAGGATGAAATAACCGGTGCTGCTTCGTGAAGAATCAGAGATAAAATGTCAATATCTTTAATGAAAAACAAAGCATCCTGTATTTTCTCACTTATGACGTGTTTTCAAATAAATGGAAACATTTTTCTTGACATCATGATTAAAACAGGACATGATCCTTTGGCTCTCACTAATGATTAACTGTTCTGATGGTAAAGCAGATCATCTGCTTTTCTGCTAGAGTAACAAACAGGAATTAATTTTAAGCTCAACAGTAGTACTGTCAAGAAAAAATATTATTTAATGGAGACTTTCCTATGAATTATTAGATATTAGATTGCAATTTCTTATGGACTTAACCAAATCACGCTTTTATTTAAACTGAAGGCAATGAGGGAACAGAATGATGATGCCAAAGAAGGTTGTTCTGTGCAGAAAATAGACACAAGATCCACAGAGAGATAGACACAGAACAATTTTTTTCTCTCTCTCTGAGATGATAATTTCAAATGTTCTTGTCAAGAATAATAGCTAAAAACAGTTTATATAGAAGCATGGATTTTACATTGGAGTCATCCCTTTAAATGATGACTTATTAAGAGGATATCTGATGGAAACATACATTATAATCATGTTGATATAGGTAAACTCAATACATGATCATGGCAGACAGAAATTAGAAGGTTAGAAATGAAAGTTAGTCAAATCTTCCTGCTCACGTTCTTAAAATTTTTGCAGTTTTCAGTGACAGCTTTGGTTTTGAGAAGGAAAACACACAGCAGACAAACCGTTCAGAGCTAGAGTGCTGAAGAAAAGCTGCATTAATCAGGGGAAAAGACAGCCTTTATAGAAAGCTGTAGGTTTTCAGATACAAGTCAAAGGTGTTTCGTTATTGATGCTGCAATATCTAGTTCAAAGAAAAAGGGGTGTCAAGAAAAGAATTGTTATTTTGAAGTAACAGAATCATCCACTGCCCATGGCACTGTGACCTGCCGTGTGTGTGGCTGCGAGGATAGCAGCAGCTTCAGGATGCAACCATGCAACTGCTCATCATGCCACGGAACACCTGTGATCAGCAGGGAAAGTGCAATCCCTAATCTGACTCTGGATTGGTCCAACCAAGGCATTTTGAGCCAAGTAATATAATGTGCTGTCCTGTACTCTCTCATGAAAGGAGCATAGCAATAGTAGATGTCAACAATCTTTCTCTGTGGCATCAGATTGTGTTCCTATGATGTAAAAAAATAAAAAGCTAACAAAATGCACTAATCAGTCCTGCTCAGGTGGAAACAGTGACAGGCAAGTGTTTATGTGGATTGCTTGATGATGGACTTGGAAGGAAAACAGTGTAGAGTTCATACTGATGAAGACAGCAAGAATGTATCACAGGGAAAAGAAATTTAGTGAAAATAATGGGGGTATTTAAAAAAACCTTAGTGTCTTGAAATCAAGGAGGAAGTTGAAGACTTATTGAAAACACCTGTAAAAACCAGGTCTTATGAGCCTAAGCTTTTTAACTTGGAATATAAACCAGGCATTTTGTGTTTGCTTTTGTTTTGGGCATTGTTTTCTGTTTGGTTTTTTTTTTTTTTTAGTTTTGAGGTGGTGTTTTTCTTTGTTTTGGTTTTGGTTTTTTTTTTGTTTTTTTTTAATATGAGAATGCAGAATATGCTTTAGCAGGAATAAAGTTGAATACCCAGTAAGAGCCTCACTGTCCTTTTCTTCTAGTTATGTTTGGTGGGTTTATATTTTTCTTAGAGATTTACATTTTTAAGTGTAAAGTTTTTTTTGAAGTTGCTTAAAAAAATATATATGGCCTCATAGAAATTCTGTAATATGTTGTGACATATATTACATGGTCTGCTTTGTCCTTCAATAATAATCTACCAAGGACAGTAAAAATACAAAACAAAATGAGCAGCCCTTCTGCATCACTGCAATAATTAAGCCCAGCAAAGTGGCTGCTAAGAATGCCTTACTTATGCCAGGGGCGAGTTTGGTTCCCAGCAGCCTTAAAAAATTAAGAAGAGAAGGTGACAAAAAAGGTGGAGAAAAGCATGCATGACTTCAAATTATGGGTCTATCTCAACAGTCTGCTTTTGGCATTCTATGGTCTATATTGCACCAGCTGACCTCTCTTCAAAAGGAGTCACAGCTCTGGAGAGGGCATGCCAGAGGGGGAACTTTGTCATTTTTTGAAAGGGTTATTGAAGGTCACTTCAGTAGATGCAAAAATGAATGAGAATTCCAGAACCTGGCTTAATGGAATGATTTGTGTGACAATTACTCTTAGGACAATATTTTTGGGAAAAAAAGCTCCAGAAGGGGTCTAGTATGAGAGGATTCCATCATAAAATTGTACTTTGGAACAGAACTTCTTTCCACGAATAACAGGATTTATCATTTAAACCATAAGTGTTTACAAAACCTATGGGGTGCAAAAATAGTTTTTTCTTCTTTTTTCCTTTACATAGATATTTCCACTTAGCTGTATTGTTCCTTTAACTAGCATACCTCTATCTTTATTCTTCAATTCTTTTTTTAAAGACCCCAGATAGTTTTGTAAAATAATCTATACTTTAATTACAAGTGAGTTTCATGTTATGATTTTAATGTATGAACTGTCATTGGACTTTAAACTGCCAATGGCCAATGGCAATACAAACATTATTCAATGACTAGTGCAAATTATAAAAGCAACCCTTTTTTTCTGCATTTGCTTTAGAAAAAAATTTAAATTTACTGGTTTCAGTTCTTTTCTCTATTTGCTGAAAGCTGCCACAACATGAACTCTTAAAACCTGTTGAAGTATCATGGAAAAAATAGTTTGTATTAATGAAAGTTTAAAATCAGGTGTGTGTGAAAAAATCAAGACATATTAAAGGTACTGAATTTGACTGGATGTAGGAATAGTGAATATTTATCACATTAGATTTATAAAATATTTCAGAAATAGATTTAAATTCTTGCAAATAAATTAAAACTTTTTGACACAGTGGATAAGTTAGCTAAAGACTAAAATAAGACAGCAAATAAAAGACCTGCCTTAGATTGGGGGAAGGCTGCTATTGGAGAAGCATTTGCATTTTGAATACCAGGGATCAAAGAAGAACTGATCACCATCACAACCATATTTAGTAGAAATTTAGTATCCATAGTTTCTTGAAATGAGAAAGCATAGGGCATTAAGAGTGAATTTTTTGAAGCAAGCAAACATATTCAGCATAAAGAAAACATCAAATACTCTCCAGTCTGTGGTTGGCCACACATGTGGAGAGAAACGTGTCCCTTTCTTCCAGACATTACTTGGTGCAATAGATGGATGAATTGCCTTTTGAAGCAATTTTGCCATTCCAATTTATTGGGATGACTTTAAAAAATTGGATTAATTAACTTCTTGATGGCTATAATGAATTGAAGTATTAATCTTGTGAAGTTTAACAAAGGAAAATACAGAGTTTTGCAGCCAAAGAAAAATAACACCACACATCTGTACAGGCTGGGGACTGACTGGCTGGAAAACTGCTTTGCAGAATAAGGAAGTCTTGGACAGCAAATTGTGCCTGAGCCAGCTGAGCTCTCTTGCCGTGAAGACCAAGAGCCTTGTGGACAGCATTAGACGGCATTGGCAGCAGGTCAGAAGGAGTTGCCTTCATCTCTGGTGAGCACTGGAAAGACACATCAGGAGTGCTATGTCCAGTGCTGGTCTCCCCAGTATGAGTGAGACATGGACTTACTCAAGCAAGTCCAGCAGAAAACCACAGATTGTTAAGGGCTTGCAGCATCTGTCCTATTTAGCCTGGAGATAAGAAAGCTCAGGTGGATCTTATCCATTTCTGGAGGTACTTGATCAGAGCGTTATAAAGAGGAGAGAGGCTGGTTTGCCTCAGTGGTGCCCAGTGAAAGGACAAGAGACAATAGATGCAAATTTAAATACTGGAAATTTCACTTATAAATAAGAGTTGGTTTTTTTTTCCCTTTGAAAGTGGTCAAATACTCCCACAGTGGGATTGTGCAGTCTCTATTCTTTGAGATATTCACAACCTACCTGAACACAGCTCTGGGCAATCTGCTTTAGCTGTTCTGATCGTAGGTGTTAAAGGATTTCCAGATTTACACACCAAGCTCAACCACTGAGATTTTTTGATTCCTCAATGAAGTTTAGGGGAAAAGGGAAGAGGACAAGCATAGAGGTACATTTTTTAACTTGCATTGATCATTTGGGTTTGTGCTGATTTCTCTGACAACAGACATCAAAAATGTAGATATATAAGCCTCAGATATCTGCCCTAGCTTCTACCTGTAAATTACACAGAGAAATGAGCACTTAGCAATGTGCTGACCTATCTCAGATGCTTATCAGAAAATAAGATTGATTGCTCTCTGGAGCAGGGTATTTTTTTCCCCTCCAGTGACTGCAATGCAAGCTTAGTGTCCAGTTTGTTCTGAGGTATTTAAAAGTCAGGTATCAGGAAAACTATTCAATCAAGAAAAAATGTTCAAATATTCAATTTTACATCTACTGTAATACTTTTTTCATACTAAAATATATCTAAGACATGCCCTATTCCAGTATGTAGAGTATTAAAAAAGAATAAAAATAAAATATTGGAACAACTGAAAGACATTGGTATGTAATAGTTAAGATTCATAGACTGTTGATCTGAGAACTG
The DNA here is from genome assembly GCA_034509425.1 of Eopsaltria australis. Taxonomy (NCBI): domain Eukaryota; kingdom Metazoa; phylum Chordata; class Aves; order Passeriformes; family Petroicidae; genus Eopsaltria; species Eopsaltria australis. The sequence goes on along the minus strand of JAVTVJ010000260.1, from coordinate 154,890 downwards.
TTCCATGAAGTTTATATAAAGTTACAATGCACATCCTCCTAATTTAATCCGACATTAAATGCTGGAGTCATTCTGAGCATACCCTAAAAACTGGAGGTGTATTCATTATGAAGATGCAAACATCTGTATTTGTGTATAAATCCAGGGTCTGACTATATGAATGTGACAACTGTATACACTGTGTTATTCTAGAGAGAACAAGACACAAAGAGGAGCTGTGCAACAGTGGAATTCCCTCAAGGAATACTCTCTGATTCATCTGTCACATACTGAAGCCTTTTCAGAGGGTGCCAGACCTCTGGAGAGGGGATGCTAGAGGAGGAGTTCAGCCAGTTTGAAATGATTCAGAGCTTGTTTGTCGCTGCTCAGCTCAATTCTGCTAACCTCGACTCCCCTCCCTAGTATTCCTGTGGCTCTCACCTGCAGGAGTAGATTTTTCTGTCATCTGGCCATTCGCCTGTCAGCCACAGCCTGGAGAGTATTAAATATTTTCTTTATGCTGAACATGCCTGATGAAATGAGTCATCGGTATAATCCCACTGAATTCAATACCATTTGTGTTTAGCCTTTTCTACCATGTAGTCATCAATGCAGACATCTAAAAACACCAAAACAAGAGCCACAGGAGGATTTTTGAACAATTCCGATATCATCCCCATTTTTTGTTCTCTAGAGCAATTAGTCCTGTAAAGAGAACTAATTTTAAAAACCACATCCAGCAACAGTGTTGTTCTGACAATCAAGGTTGATCTGCAAGCAGAGTAAACAGGAAAGTGGTGATAATGTTGAACATCATTAGAAATAAAAGGATTGAGAAAAAATATTCCATATCACAATGTGTTTTCCAAATGGAAAATTGCCGCTGGTGTGGGCTGGACAGCTGACCACCAGGGTTTCGGTCAGCAGCCCGATGGCGGCTACTGCTAGTGTCCCTGTCCAGGTTCACTGCAAGTAGGATCGGAATCCTTGGCCGAAGGCTGTGCCTCCCATATAGGCAGCCACGCTGTGTCCACTGAGCCGGAGTGTTGCGAAGGGAGTGTTCCTCCGCCCGGAGCAACAGGCACACAGTAACAGAGGTCAGCAGCCTGAGCTCAGGGGCGAAGGACCCCAGCACTAAGCAGGCATCAGACTTTATTCTGAGAATAACAACCAATCACAAAAGGCCACTGGGGAGGAACCAGGGAGGGACAAAGGGACAGGGGCCAACCGGGAAGGGAGAGGGGAGGAGAGGGAGAGAAACAATACAATCATGAACCGAGTAACAGGGATCTTTCCAGGATTGGGGAGATAGGCAGGAGAGTGGCAGGTAGCAGGGCAAATGATGAGAGGGTGACCAGTCCCCCTAGAACTCGACCCCTCTCTGGGGTAATCTATTCTGGACTCCACCTCAGGGGGGGGGGGTCCTAGTCCTTATGTCTCCACAACTTTCTCGGGGGAGAAAGGGTTTTATGGGTTTGGACGACCGCCACAGAAAATAACATGTATTTGAAATGATTCAGCTGTTGATTGTAAGCAAAAGAGAGAGAAACGCTTTAAAAATGTAACTGAGATAATCAACAGTTGTGTTTCATTATACCAAGAATAAATTAAATAACTTTAAGAGATGCAAACATTACATAAGTTTTATTGTAGTTTGTTCCTGCTTTCAATTACAATGAAGTCAGTGCCCTTATTTTAGTATAACCAGTGTAAGACAGCAAGATCAAGCCAACAGAAGGGGCTCTGTTTCTTAGCTATTATTTTTAGTTGCACTTTAGGTTTTTGTGAAACTTTTTTTTTCAAATCATTACTGTTATTATTACTAGCTCTTCAGTTTAACTACAAGGATTAATGAAAGTCTATGTGGATATATACACATATAAGCTGGTGTATGTGTATAAAGCATATATATTTGTAATATGTATCATGCAGCTGTTTGGTGGGTTTTTTTTGTTTATGTGTACCAGGAGCAGATATTAGTGAGGAAAAGAGAAGGAGGAATATGGAATGCTGGAAGGCATTTCCTTCAAAACTTCACACATTATCAATTGCTGTAACTTACATGATCTGGCTGGACAGAAATATAGCGCTTATATATATATATATATATATATATATATAATTGCAAAAGTTAAAGAATAAAAAAGCAGTATCATTTTATTACAGATTTTTGTAGTAGCCTCTCAGCTGAAATCCTGAACTTTGTTTAAGAAAGACAGTAAAAGATGGGTTAATACAAATTTCATTCCATTTACAAAAATTGCATTAAAAACAATAGCAGGAAACATTGTCATTCCCCTCCCCCTGCCCCTCTGTCTTGGGTAAGACCTATTTTAGTGCTGTTCTCATTCAGAGAACAAGTTGCTCCTTTTGGCTTTGTTCCCGGAGTACTGCATACTTGGTGGTGTGTGAGGCATTGTCTCCTGGGGAAAAGGGAGGAGGGGGACTGAATCACAGCACTTAATGATTGATGTGTGTGGTCAAGAGGACACAGAGCAGGCAATGCTCTTTATTCTTTACTTACTGTTATAGCTATTGGCAGCCAGCCCTTTTAATTTAGTTATCAATACTCAATGCCCTTAATCTTTTACTTTAAAGCCAGTCCAAAATAAGTACTAGCCAAGGAGCATCTGCTAAACAGAAATATTGGTGGATAGATATGATTTAAGGCAGCACTGCTAAGGGCCTACCAGTGTAAATTCTGAGTAAGAGTTATTTGGTATTCTCTTGACAAATCTTCTTTCTTTATCAGGATAGTTGCTTTTCTGACAAAATATCTGACAACTAATAGTGTGTGGAAAAATTCATAGGTGTTGCTAATAGATGAGCTTTTCAGATTATCCCATCTGTCTCCCTGTTGATATAGGACACACTCCTAGAGCACATTTTCTATTACTAAATTGAGTTCGGCTTTCGGTATCCTGTGAAGTGGGATTTCTACATTTCAGAGGTTACTGAATAACTAAAAAAGTATCACTGACTGGGAAGTTTCTCTTTATATTTCTTGTCTTTCTTTTCTAATTACGCTCCAGAGCACCACATACTATAATCCCCTTATTTTCTACAGAGATGTACTATCGCAAGCTGATACTATTCTTCCTTTCCATCACTCGTCCATGGTTGTTTGGGCACTGAGTTGTTTGGAATATTTAAATGATTTAATAAGTAAAAATTGAAGTATTTATTCCTAATCTCTTTTGTTCTCTGAAGAACTCCTTCCCATTTGCCAATCTGTTTCTAAGAATGTAGTTCTTTCATTGGAATGAAGTGTTCCAAACAAAGTGGCTTCATATGACAAGACAGTAATCCTCTTTCTTTCCAGTGATTTACCTGCCAGATTGTAAGTTAGTGCTGTGGTTAGTAATGAATACGAGGCTTGGCTCATTTGTAGAATATGTGCACTGCAGAAGAATGTTTACCCAACCACTTAATATGAACGCATAAGAGAAAGTAGATGCACATTATTTAATTCATAGTTCTGATTTTATCCTGGTCCTCTGCAGGGGCATGTAGGGATCAGCTCAGTTCATCTGCTGAAGATGTCCATTTTGGAGGAGGTTAAATAGCTCTTTGGGGCATCGCAGTTAACAGATGGAATGGAGAAAGCAAAGCGAGGGGTGTCTCGCGGGTGTGAAGGTATACTAAAAAAGCAGTCCTTAATATCAATGACCACCAATTTCCATTGTCAGGGGAGCATTGACGGCAAGGGTAAACCTGGCTGCAGGGGACCCATGTCCTCAATGATCTTATTGATCTCGCGAAGGTCATGGAGGAGCCTCCACCTGTCCTTGCCTGGTTTGCGGATGACAAAGACAGGGGAGTTCCAAGGGCTATCAGGTGGTACTATGTGGCCCTTGGAAAGCTGCTCCTCCACGAGGGACTCTAGAGCGCAGAGCTTCTCCTTAGTAAGGGACCACTGCTCCACCCACACAGGCTTGTCGGTGGTCCATGTGAGGGGTGGGATGGTGCGCTCCTCAGTGGCCCCGACTAGAAATCCTGAGATGGAGGCAGGATTTCTAGCCGAGTCCCCCATTGGGACAGTAGGTCCCTGCCCGACAGCGTAAACCCTGACGGGATCACAAATGGCTGGATGGATGCCGTGTGTCCGTCAGGACCCTCAATGACTATGTTATTTGTGCTCCTCATTGATTGTGTTGTTCCCCTGACTCCCGTGACCATCCCAGCAGCTGGTTTGAGATGCCACTGGGGAGGCCACTCAGTGTTTGATATGATAGTAATGTCTGCCCCAGTGTCAACCATCCCTGTCAAGGTGGCTGTGGCTTTCCCGTTATGAAGCTTACAGTCAGGAGTGGGTTTGTTTGTCCCTACTATCTCAGCCCAGCAAACCGCTGGAGTCCTTTGGTGTCTTGGATAGTCTGTTGGTATCGGAATAGTTCGTGCTACCACCTGTTCCTGAGGCAGAAACCAGGGAGGGTTGGTACAAGTCACAGTGATATGAAACCTTTTGCCGGGATCCACTTTGTGGATCTCAGGCAGGACAAACAGTTCCGGAGGGCCTGTCGTGGAATTCTCTAGGATAAGTAAGTCTGTGGTAGTGTCCAAGTGTTTATTGAGGTGTACAGTTATGTGCTGTAGTGCCTCACGCTGGAATTGGTGAGCTCTTGCACTCACCACAAGTAACCTCTTTTCTTCTTCCCACCGTGGCTGGTGGTCTGGTGTGCGGTGGATGGCAGGGCAGGAAGAGACAGAATTTGATTTGTTGTCCGCACACGAAGCCGTTCTACGCTCTACTGTAGGTTTCCCTGCTGCTGGGGGCAGGAACAACAGGCTTAGAACTCATATTAGATTTGTGAGGCTTTGGGCAGTTCTTGGCAAAATGGTGAGGGATACCACAGTTAAAACATTTCCTTTTGTCCTTATCCAGTTCATGTGATGCAGCCAGTCCTATTACCCTTCACTGGGAGGTCTTAGGAACCATAGGTTTCTCTGGCATTATTTCAGCACACACTTCGACCATGTGCTCTATTGTGGGCTTGGGGTCCATGGGCAAAGCCTTTAATACCCTCTTGCACTCCTCATTAGCATTTTCCCTTGCTAGGGACCGCAGGAGTTCCTTTTGCATATGGGTATCCTCTATTTGTTTCCCTACTGCCTCCTTCAATCTGCCTACAAAGTCCACAAATGACTCCTCAGGCCCTTGCCTGATCATGGAGTAACCTATTGAAGGAGCAGTAGTGGATGGCAACCACAGCAATGCCTGTTGTGCTATCCTTTTGATATCATCCAAGACCGCAGCTGACAAATTAGCAGCTTTCTCCTGGGGTTTCTCAAAGTCCCCCTCCCCACACAGATGGTTCATAGTGAGATATGCCCTTAAATGGTCTTGCTTATAGGTCTCTGATAGATCATTAAGCTGTCTTTTCCAAGACCTTTCCCATATCCAGTACTGGGCAGAGGTGAGTAAACTGGTCATCATTGTCTTAATGTCATTGGGCACCAGTACATTGGTCGCAAATGTGGCATTCAACACACTTTTAAAATAAGAAGACTCCCATCTGAACTCCTTGGCAGCTTTACGCAACTCCCTTATGTGTGCATATGGGAAAGGTTCTCACCGCGGGTTTGCCCCTAACTGATTATACGTCACTGGTGCCGAGAACAGTTCCCCCTCTTCCCCCTCCCCCTGGACCTTGGTTAACCCCACCTCCATCCTCCAAAGCGTGCGAACCGGATGGGGGGGGCATGGGAACCAAAAGGGGTGTTGTCGAGGGTGGAGAGGGTGGAGACTCTGGTGGGAGGGGCGGAGGCGTCCCGGCACTCGGGGCTGGTGGGGCCCGGGGGCAGCAGGGCCAGGCGTCCAGGTGCTTGTGCACGCTGCAGCGCCGCCGTGGGCGGCAGGGCCGTGGCCAGGGCTGGGAGGGGCTTCCTGATGACAGGGGAGGGACCTGACGCAGTTACATCCATTGATGCAGGGGAGGGACCCCATGGGGGACTAGCCGACGCAGGGGGTGGGACATGGGAGGAGTTGTCGGTCTTGGCGGGAAAACCGGTGCAAAAGGAGCACAACATCGTGGAGCTTGCCACGGGTTCGTTGGCGCCAGCAGCGCTGGGCGCACTGCAGCGTTGCCTGTCACCCCCACACGCATCGCAGAGCGAACCCGGGCCCCGGCTCCTCCTGAGGTGCGGGCAGGCACCAGGAGAGGGCGGCGGCGCCCAGGGCTCCGCGCTGCCCTGCAAGCTTGCACTGCGGGTGGTAGCGGTGGTGCAGGGCTGCCCAGTCGTGGGACCGCCAGATTTTGAAAATACTGGAGGGGGAAGAACTGGAGAAGTGGACATAGGGAGAAGGGCTAAAGGAGACCTCAGAGTGGGTTGATCAGGTCCGTCCCAACAAGGGGGCAGAGGAGATCGGGGGGTGTCAGGGATATGGCAGCAGCCCTGCATCTTTAGATGGGCTCCACCCCCTGATCCCCCCTGTGAAGGACCAGCAGGATGGGGATTATAGGGAGAGGATAGAGGGGCAAGGGTAACATTAATTGGGGATCCCAAACCTTTCATCCCTTTTTCCCGACTCCCAAAATGCTCCACTGATTTATAAATTATAATAAGCAAAGGAAAAAACTCCCTGACCGAACTATCTCCGGTCTGGCTTATCAAAGTAAACTTTTCCCCCACCATATCCCAGAAACATAGTAACTTAACCAAATCAACCGAAATAGTAGGAACATAAAGAAATAGCCACTTAACGAAACGCCTTAGAAGATTCTTAGAATACTTAACTTTCCCCACTTTTAGGGTTGTTTTAACTTGGATATAAACCTCCCTTTGGGAACAGGACAACCCAGATCCCATCCTTAACTCTATTCACCCACCACCAAGGGGAAAAATAGCAACGAAAAAGTTTAAAGTGATAAGGGGGCCCCAGGGTGCTCTGCACTTACTTCTACTGGGTGGACCCTCGCTGATCCCAGCTGCAGTAGTCCGGCTCCAACCAGCTGCTCCTGGAGCAACAAAAACCCTTGGTGGTGGTCCCCTGGTTCTTGACCGATCCTCTCAATCCTCCTTCAGAGAGGGTTGCCGGTCGCCCCTCAGAGAAAGCCTGATAAAACTCAGACTTCTCCTCAGGGAAGCTGCTCATGGGGTGCGAACTCCTGGCAGCTCCTGCTGCCAGGGACACTTCTTCAGGGGTCTTTCTTCAAGTCCCTCTTCTGATGCGCCACTTATGGCCTGCGCAGGGACTGTCCTGGTGGACCGAGACCAGCAGCATGTCCCAGAAGCATCCCTCGGGGAGCCGCTCTGGTGGGGCTGCTTTAGCTCCTGCTTCGGCACTCTGCTACCCTGCCGGTGGGCGCAGAGACAAGTCCTAGCAGGTCCAGGGGTAAAGAATAAGGGAGGGATCTTCTGTATGAATATCCAAGAAGTTTATTAAGAGTCCCTCGCTCAAATGGGTCCAGGGACAGAAGACCCAGAACAAAGGAGAGCATAGACTGTTATACAGTAGTAACTAACCAATCAGGAGAGGGTCCAGGGGCAGGGGGAAGGCGGGACAAGCTTACACAGTCCAATAAGGAGAGGGAAGGGGAGGAAAGAGAGAACTACAACCAATGGAGTACCGAGTAGAACAGAACCTTCTAGATACAGATACATATGCATAAGGGGTGGAGAACAAACAGTCCAATCAGGGGGGTACAATTAACATAGGAAGAACACATCAATCACGTGGAAGAAACTGTTATCCTCCAGAGGGAAGGGGAGGATTCTCAAACCCAAGCAACCCTCCACCATGGCCCCTTAGATCCCTTGGGACCTTCTGGATCTTCCTGGGCCTCAGTGGTAGCCTCAACGGCCGCCACACTTTGGATCCATTGATCAATAGCCTTTGCTTCAGTTGTCCATGCACAGGTGTTGAATTTATGAGCTATGTCTCAGGTATTCCTGCCTATTCCCCAGCCTCTTCTTCAGATGAGTGTCCCTGAAGTCCTCTGTGATATCTACCAGTCCCATGAGGTTTTCTCAGATACTCTAAAAAGTCATTTTAAATGGGATGGTAATACTCTGTTTAGACAGCTGACTGAAACTACAGTGTTTTACTGACTAGACTGAGGTCTTGGATATGTAAGTCACTTGTACATACATACATTTGGTGTCTCAGACATGTGAGGTAAATCTCATTGACCTCAATGTCTAAATCTGAATGAGAAGAATCTCATCTCCAGATGAGGTGATATTTTGCTTTCTGAACTCAAATATCCAGTAGGTATTAACTAGAACAAGGGATGTTTAGAAGAGAAGGGTTTATCACCTCGCTTACTTTTTGTTGCCTTGTTTTCCATGATCAAAATATGCAATTAAATAGTAGTTTTCTACATTGTGTTATTATTACAGGCACTATGTTTTGTTCTCTTGCTTGCTTATTTTGCAAAAAACTACTCTGTAGGTGAGGTCAAACATGACTACTGTGCCAGTTTAATAGTATAATCTGTTGTAAACTGGGTAATTACTCTCACATTGTTCCCCCTTTGTTCTTGTCAAAATCATGTCTTCACATTGAATGGGTTTCTCTAATAGATTGAAGCCCTGCTTTTTACAGCAATTCCAATAGCAGTATTTCAAATTATTTTTCTCTGACTTCTAGCAGTATATTTATTTATTTGTCCATTTCTTTTCTGACAACCAATTTCTTTTTCCCTTAGTGAGTTCAGTATTTTCAGTTTGGAGCCATAAGGAACTTAATAGTGGCTTCACTCAACATTTGCTATAATCAGAAAAGCAGTATCCACCACACCAAAGGGACATTTAGGGATTCTCATTAAAATTCTTTTTTTTTTCTTTAAAAGCTCTATAACATATCTTTGCGTTCCTCCTGGATTGACTTCAAACTGAAGAAGAAAACACCAGTTTGCTATTAGATCACCTGTGAAAAGTTATCTCCAAACCACAAAGATTAGGAAAAAATTCAGTGAATGTGTGGTGCTGAACCAGATTGTTCTCTCAGGAGAACATTTTCTAAATTCCATGGTTCAGTTGAATTTTCAAGGTATCGTGTCTGGGTTTTTTGCCTTTAAATCCAGGCCATTAACTGTGACTCCAGCATCTTTGGGAGTACTTTAACCATGAATTGAATCTTATGCCCTGTTTCATACACTTCTGCACTCCCACAGTGTAGCTAGTCTGTCCCAACTGATTAACTGATGATGAAGGATGGAATTCAAGGAAACATGTATTTAAAATCTTGTGTAAAATGTCATGTAAACAAATGCTTCCCATTGTATTCTTCAATTCACTTAAAATATGTCTTTATATTTAGCATATTTAAACAGCATAAGGATGTATCAGCTAGCTGCATCATGGGATAAAGAAAATACTGGTGTTTGTAGGTAGATATAAAGTTAACAACTTAGTTGTGCTGCAGTTTGTGCTCACTGATTCTTTTCCCAACATTAACACCATTTTTTTTATACTTTTCTGTTTTAAATGTCACAAATAGCAAATATGACTTCCAGTAGAACTTCTTTGGCAGACTGTCATTAGCTGTTAGTCCCTCTTCAGAGAGGGGCAGCTAACTAGACCTGTGTCACCAGACAATTCTTTTTCAAGAAAGATTCTTTGTGTGATGTTTGTTCGAGTTTTTTTCCTATTCAATATTTATCTAAGTTAGAATAATCATGGATGTCTTCTGTAAAAACCATACAGACAAAATCAGTTTTAAACTGTCTGCACTGATTTTTCCCATGAAAGAATTTTTTAAATTTTGCCTGCTACCCTTTTTAGAGAATGAAAATGTACAGTTAGTCTAAAACTTTCTCATACACACAGCTCTTTTTGTCCTTCCTGCTTATATACCTCTGTGAATCTTCTGCAGCAGAAAAGTAAAAGAACTAATGATAGCACACCCAAGAGAAGCTGAGAGAAGCTATTTTTTTATAGATATACAAATATTTTCTTAGGAAAATGTTTCTTAAAATGGTTTAAATTTTTTTAAAGTATCCATTAACAAAAAAGAATGTCAGTCACCATAAAGTGCAATGGGGTTGTGACCTGTCAGCTTCAGTCTCTGTTTCCTTGGTTGCTCTGATTGAAAGAACTTATGCATAATGCTGCAGCCAGCCATGCCTTGGGAATCTCAGGGCTACCATAGACAGAGCTTGTAAATAACTGCTTCAGAGGCTGACATTTATCGCAGGCAGAAGTCAGTGGGCATTCTGCAGCTGGGTCTGCAGCTCCGTGTGGCTTGACCACCCTCTAGTTAGGAGTTGACTTCTTCCCCTTTATAGAAAAGGGGATCTATTGACCCACAGTCCCAGGAATTCTGGCAAATATGTCATGATCAAACCATCAAAAATTCTTCTCCCCAAATGACTACTTTCCCACCTGTGACAGACTTCCTCATCACAGTGTCCAGTTCAAAACTTTCAGCTCTAAACAGCTGACAATAAACAGCTCCCTTTTTAATGCAGTTCAAATAATAGTGATTGTAAAGGTGTTTCTAAGAGAAGTGTTCGTTAAAGTCTGAGAGATATTAAAGTCTGAGAGATATTTTAAATTAGATAGCCCTTTCTTTAGCAGCAGAAAGAATCAGTATGGTTTGAAGCAGTTAGTATTTAATATGCTTGTTCACTGTGTTAATTTTCCCCAAGTCAATTTTTAAAGCTAAAATAATCTCCCTTTGGCTCTGTATAGCCAGCATTATAACCATAGTAATTTTTAAATTAAGCTCCCTTATTGTCTATGCGTATGTGAAGTAGGTGATATTACACAAAAAGCATGGGCTACATTAGCCTGATTCAAATGCATATTTAAGAGCTTAACAAGCCTGCAAGAAAAATAATGGTCTCGATAAACATTAGAATGGCTCACTTGTAAGCCTTTTTGTTTAGTTGCATTTTCCTACTTGCACATTCAAAGGATGGATGAAATGCCCTGAGTAAATAAATGAAGCCTATTATAATGTCCCAATAGAAGGAAAAAGTTGATTTTAGTTACACTAACAAGTTTAAAAACTCTTGAATTATTAGATTTGCTGTGAATTAAAATACACAATGCCTATTAAAAAAAGTGGGAGATTCTGTTAAGCAAGTTAAGATCTGGTATGCTACATAAATGCATCTATGCTTATATAAGAAGCATTTCTTTAAACATCCTAACTATATTGCTGATTATGAAATGTAGAGTCCTACTGTGTATATGTAATTTTGTCTAGACTTGTGTTCTAGTCGGTAATTGAATAGCACAGTGATGGGCTTATTGCAAGTGTGAGAAAGTGCTAAGTAAAACAGAAATTATAATGAAATTTGAGATTTCAGTGACAACTAGCTGTGTTATGAATATTCATTTCATATTCATTCTGGATAGTGCCATTTTTCACTATCTTTAATGGCTGAATAGTGTTTCAAGAAATAGAGATATAAATAACAGTCATGATAATTAACATGGTTTTTTCTGAGTGTTGTAGCACTTGTCAAGTGCCACGTGGGCTGGAGCAATGACTAGAAAGTTAATTTTCAGGCATGGCCAGTTTTGTGTGTTTAGCAGAACCATTTGACATTCTTGCAGAATTGTTAATTTACAGGAAGATAGAAATCTGCTTGTAAGTGGTTTCACTTAGGCTGAAGCCTCATTAGAAAGACTGAGTGCTATACTAGAACTACAAAAATATAAATCAGAACCCCACGTGAGAAGTGAAAAGAAATGGAGTTACAGTGAAGCAATATCCCCAAATAACAATCGCCTCTAACTAATGAAAGGAAATGTGATTCACTGTCCTGCTTTCAGACTGGTACATGCATATTGACAGAAAACTGAGTACATGCTTAAATGCTCTTTTTTTCAGTCAGGATGAAGGGATCCATGAAAATGAAAGGGAGAGTATTCACTGTGCAAAACGTAGTCTTTGGATGGGAGGTTTTAATCTATTTTGAATACTAGTGTTCTGCTAGTATCCCCTACAAAGGTATGACCTCCCAATGTTGTCCTAAAAAGCACTCATGTGCACTCATACTGATGAAATGCATTCAGTCTTTCATTCAGTACCAATATGTGAAGCCACACAGTCCATGGAACAATAATGGTATCTTCCCTGAGTCTGACTGAATTTTTTGAAAAGAATGTCATGGTTTCCAAAGAAAAATTATTTAGCTGAATCCACAAAGACCCTCAGAGAAAGAGCATAATAGAAATTTTCCTTTTAGATTACAAAGCAATGCAAAAGAGCAGAAAATTTGTTAAATTAGTTCTAGAGGACCTCCTTTGTGTAAGCCTAGTATGAAAATAAGTAAGACAAATGTATTACTGCCACTCCTTCTGCATCTCACAGGCACCTGTCTTTTATTCAGTACCCAGGTTCATCTGGCATGTGAGGGAATTGAAAACAGCTTTGAAATTACTTTGTTACAGAATGCTTGTAAAAAGCTGATAATTTGTTAGTTGATTATTACCACAGTCTTTATTATTTAAAACTCAGACTTATATTTTATAGTTTATTCAAGCATATTAGTTTTCATTGTTTGAAAGAGAAAAAGAAAAATAAAAAAAAAAAAAACTGAAAAGATAACAGCAGTGGGGAAAACATACCTGCTTTGGGAACATGTTCTTGCTTTGCAGTGTGAAAAGAAGCAAAGTTTAATAGAAGTGAAGCTGCATCTGGTTGTGAGAGAATAGTGTAAGTAGAGTCCCTCCAATATTGCTCTGAGCATCCCAGGATGCTCCAGGGCTGTGGAGTATTCCGGAATCTTGTCTGTGAGGTGGATGACTCAAAGGAAATTACCTGTCCTGACAGATGTTTATGCCACCACACTCTTGAGAGTAAATATGCAAAATCTTGTCAGTGTGTACCTTGAGAACATCATGTGAGTAGATTTTGTTTTCCTGGCTCAAGCTTCTGACCACAAGCTACTCATAAAGAATGAGTTCCCTCGGAATATGGAAATTGAGTTGCTTCCACCAATGAAACTGCAAGGCAGTTGACTTTCATTTAAGTAGAAAAGTAAATACAGGCATGTAATGAAAGGTATCAGTTTTGAAGAGGCAAGCTAAGATAAAATTTATTAGTTACCCATACAGGCAAGAGAACTCAGATTAATATTTGACTTGGATGTGAAAGAGGCCTGGTAGTCCTTTGTCTTGCACATCCAGAAATGTTCTTGAACATGTATCCGAAGCAGAAAATGTCTGGAAGACATTGCAGAAAAGCTCAAAACTGGATAAAACCCCAATACAAATGAGACATTAAGATTAAACAGGGAAACTGCCAAGTATGTAAAACCTTACTTCTTGTAGAATAAAATGAGGATTTCCAGAAGTCAAACTGAAATGAAACTTTTATGGGGCATTAAGTTTGACAATGTGCTTATTGGCCATACAATTACAAAATTAAATAAGGAAAAGTGAAAAAAACACTCATTTCTAAGGACATTAAAAGTAGTACAACTGTTGCCCTCAAATGAAATTACTTTGGTCTTGATTTCAGTACGAGTAATGCTGAATAGCAATGGTAATATATCTCAAAGTTTCAGTGTCCAGACAGAAAGCTTTACGTGCTCAAATTGTTCTGCTCGAGAGGTGAAGTTAGAGTGGGTAGTGGACACTATATCCTTATTAGAAACACTGGTTGCTAATCAATCCAACAGCAAATTGGAAGACACTAAGGAAAGAACTTAAAAGTGTCCAACTCCTGCTTTCAATGATACCCTCATGTGGTAGTTTCAAAGCAAATCAGTGAGAGGCTCAAAGTCAGAACTACAATTTAATAGGAAAAATGTAATAATACAAAAAACACTGACAGAGTCAGAATACAACCTGACACCCTGTCAGTCAGGGTGTTGGTAGTAGTCCACTTAGAAGGTGGTTGCAGTTCTCTGGGAGTGGTAAATGTGATTCTGTTGAAGCAATGATCCTGAGAAAGGTGTAGTTCTCCTCTGAAGGTCCAGTGTTGGTGTAGAAGGATCTGGTCTTCCTCTGGGAATCCAGTGGAAAAAAGCTGCCTGTGGTGCTTCAAATCTCAGTTTATATGCAGATCGGGATACATTGGTTCCTCCCCCTGGGCGGGGCATCTCACAATGGGATGATGAGCCACTATCTGCAATGTTCAGGGTGAGTAAAGTGCTCTATCTGGCCCCAACGACCGGCCCATTAGCAAACTGTTCTGCAGCCATCAGGAACACTGCCACGCCCGGCCCCAACATCCCATGAAGTTGGTGATAGAATACATACCATTGTAACCTAAGACATTATCCATCCCTTCTTCTATCACCATCTATGTGATACCCAAACCAATACCCCCGTTATATATATATATATATATATATATATTTACATATACAATGAAACTTTACACACAGTTCTCACTTAAAATTAAGTTTCCTTGTGGTACACAATGGGTTTCCCCATCTTCCTGCATTACCCACCAAGTGTAACCAGGTCCTTGAGCAAAAACAACCCCGCAGATGGGTTTGCCTTCGTCTGAGGTGGGACTAATCCAAATAGTCTTTCCTAAAATACCTCTCATGTGTACCACAGGGACTCTATCTCTGTCCACTGTGTGCAAGGGTTCAGACTGGGCAGGACCAGCTCAATTGATGGAGCCTCGTGTGTTGACCATCCAGGTGGCCTTTGCTATGTTCACTTCCCAATTTTGAAGGTCCCCCTGCCAAGTGCCTTCAGGGTGGTCTTAAGTAGTCCGTTGCACCGTTCAACTTTCCCGGCAGCTGGTGCATGATAAGGGATATGATATATCCACTCGATGCCATGTTCTCTGGCCCAGCTGTTTATAAGGCCATTCTTGAAATGGGTCCCATTGTCCGACTCAATTCTCTCAGGGGTGCCATGTCTCCACAAGACTTGCTTTTCCAGGCCTAAGATGGTGTTTCGGGCAGTAGCATGAGGCACAGCATAGGTCTCCAACCATCCAGTGGTTGCTTCCACCATGGTCAGCATGTAGCGCTTGCCTTGGCGGGTTTGGGGAAGGGTGATGTAGTCAATTTGCCAGGCTTCCCCATACCTATACTTCGACCATCGTCCACCGTACCACAGAGGCTTCACCCGCTTGGCCTGCTTGGTCATAGCGCAGATCTCGCACCCATGGATGACCTGTGAGATGCTGTCCATGGTCAAGTCCACCCCTCGGTCACGAGCCCATCGGTACGTTGCATCTCGTCCCTGATGACCAGAGGCATCATGGGCCCAACGAGCTAGAAATAATTCTCCCTTGTGCTGCCAGTCCAGATCCACCTGTGATACTCTCAGTTTGGCAGCTCGGTCCACCTGCTCGTTGTTACGATGCTCTTCATTGGCCCGACTCTTGGGTACATGTGCATCTACGTGTCGAACCTTCACAGTCATCCTCTCTACACGGGTAGCGATGTCCTGCCAAATCTCAGCGGCCCAGATGGCTTTCCCTCTGTGCTGCCAGTTGGCCTTTCTCCAGCGATTCAACCATCCCCACTAAACGTTAGCTACCATCCAGCAGTCAGTGTAGAGATAGAGCCGAGGCCACTTCTCTCACTCAGCAATATCCAAAGCCAGCTGGACGGCTTTAAGCTCTGCGACCTGACTCGATCCACCTTCTCCCTCAGTAACTTGTGCAAGTCGTCGTGTGGGGCTCCATACAGCAGCTTTCTACTTCTGGTTAGCGCCCACAATTCGGCAGGAGCCATCAGTGAAGAGGGCATATCGTCTTTCGCTCTCTGGTAGCTCATTATATGGTGGGGCTTCCTCAGCACATGTCACTTGCCCCTCCTCTTCTTCAGAAGATAACCCGAAAGTCTCACCTTCAGGCCAGTTTGTTATAATTTCCAGAATCCCAGGGCGATTAGGGTTTTTTATCTGGGCTCGCTGTGTGATCAGTGCAATCCACTTGCTCCACGTGGCGTTGGTAGCATGGTGTGTGGAAGGAACCTTTCCCTTGAACATCCAACCCAGCACTGGTAGTCGGGGGGCCAGAAGCAGCTGTGCTTTGGTGCCAATTACTTCTGAGGCAGCTCGAACTCCTTCATAAGCAGCAAGAATGTCCTTCTCGGTTGGGGTATAGCTGGCCTCAGATCCTTTGTATCCCCGGCTCCAGAACCCAAGTGGTCGTCCTCGAGTCTCTTCAGGTCGCTTCTGCCACAGGCTCCAGGATGAACCATTCTCCCCGGCTGCAGTGTAGAGTACATTTTTTACATCCTGTCCTGTTCTGACTGGCCCAAGGGCTACTGCATGGGCAATCTCCTGCTTAATTTGTTCAAATGCTTGTTGCTGCTCAGGACCCCACTGGAAATCTTTTCTTTTTCGTGTCACGAGGTAAAGAGGGCTTACAATTGTGCTGTATTCCGGGATATGCATTCTCCAAAACCTGACAGCTCCTAGAAAAGCCTGGGTTTCCTTCTTGTTCGTAGGTGGAGACATAGCAGTGATCTTGTTGACTACTTTTGTCGGGATCTGGTGTGGTCCATCTTGCCACTTGACTCCTAAAAACTGGATTTCTTGAGCGGGTCTCTTAACCTTACTTCACTTGATAGCAAAACCAGCTCTTAGGAGAATCTGGATGATCTTCATTCCTTTCTCAAAGACTTCCTCTGCTGTGTTCCCCCATACGATAATGTCGTCGATGTACTGCAAATGTTCTGGAGCCTCACCCTTTTCCAGTGCAGCCTGGATCAGTCCATGGCAGATGGTGGGACTGTGCTTCCACCCCTGGGGGAGTCTGTTCTAGGTGTATTGCACGCCCCTCCAGGTGAAAGCAAACTGAGGCCTTCACTCTGCTGCCAGAGGAATGGAGAAAAAGGCATTGGTAATATCGATGGTCGCGTACCACTTTGCTGCCTTGGATTCCAGTTCATTCTGAAGTTCTAACATGTCTGGCACAGCAGCACTCAGTGTTGGTGTGACCTCATTCAGGCCACGATAATCCACTGTCAGTCTCTATTCTCCACTGGACTTACGCACTGGCCATATAGGGCTATTAAAGGGTGAATGAGCCTTGCTGACTACCCCTTGGCTCTCCTGTTTACGAATCATCTCGTGGATGGGAACCATAGAGTCTCTGTCTGTGCGGTACTGCCGACGGTGCACTGTCGCCGTGGCGATTGGTACCTGCTGTTCTTCAACTTCTAGCAGTCTTACAGCAGAGGGGTCATCTGAGAGACCAGGCAAGGTATTTAGCTGTTGGATGTCTTCTGTTTCTACCGCGGCTACCCCGAAAGCTCAACGATGTCCTTTTGGGTCTTTGAAATACCCATTTTTAAGATAGTCTATGCCCAGGATGCATGGGGCCTCTGGGCCGGTCACGATGGGGTGTTTCTGCCACTCATTCCCAGTTAAACTCACTTCAGCTTCCAATACAGTCAGCTGCTGGGATCCTCCTGTCACTCCAGAAATAGAAATAGATTCTGTTCCCACGTACCTTGATGGCATCAGGGTACATTGAGCGCCGGTGTCAACCAAAGCCGTGTATCTTTGTGGGTCAGACGTGCCAGGCCATCGGATCTACACAGTCCAATAGATCCGGTTGTCCCTTTCCTCTACCTGGCTAGAGGCAGGGCCCCTCTCTCTATTCCTGATCGTGGTACACGTTGCTCTCTTCCTGTAAATATGTTCTTGAGGTCCCTTCAAGAGGATCGGTCATATCATAATTCCTATACTGTTCAGAGTTCTGTCCACAAGAGACCGGAGCAGCGTTGACTCTAGGTGGGCTCCTTGTGGTAGCTGTTCCTCTTTTCAGTTCACGTACATGGGCTGCTAAGGAAGAGGTGGGTTTTCTATCCCACTTGCTCATGTCTTCTTCATGCTCTTGAAGGAAAAACAGAGGTTACCTCGTGGAGTGTATCTTCTTTCTCTGGTTGGGGGATGTTGGCCCTTAATAGCAGAGACCCTTGTTGGTTCTGGCGAGATGTGGTGAATTTCTTGCTTCAGCTCCTTTCTGAGTTTCTCTTCCAAGCTCTGGACGTGCTCAGCCAGCTTTGTTTCCACTGATGAGACATGGGTGTGTAACGGGGCAGTGACAGTGTCCTCATAAATTCCTAGCTGGTTGACCAGTAGTCCCACCTTGTCCGCTCCTTCCCTCCATTGCAGTGTTGCTAGGTAACGGGAGTATATCTCTGGTCCGAGCTGTGCAAATCTCAACCACATCTGTGACGTGCATTGGACATCATCTGGGTTCTTAGGGAATCTCTCATCTTCTGAGAAAATGATCTCCAGCACGGCCAATTCTCTCAGGCATCGGATACCTTGTTCCATTGTGCTCCATTTTCCTTGGTGCACCTGGAGGTCTTCTTTACAAAGGTATCTGTCTCTTACACTTGCCAGCAGACGCCGCCAGAGGCTGAGAGGTTCTTGGGTTTTCCTGATCCCCTGGTCAATGACCACATCCTGGGTCAGGGATCCAAGTTTCCTGGCCTCACTTCCATCTAGCATGGTGTCATTGGCTGCAGCATCCCAGATGCGAAGAAGCCAGGTCAGGATGGATTCATTTGTCTGGCGGGTGAACTCCCTCCGTAGGTCACGCAGCTCACCCAGGGATAAAGAGCGAGTGATGATCTCTGGCTCCGTCTCTTCTGCTTGGTGCGAAGGTCCAGCCTCCTCCTCATCGGTCGCTGTGCGGGCTGATTTGCTCCTGGTTTTCTTTTTCTGAAGGGGGGCAACTGCTACTGGCTTAGGCTGTTCTGGCTTGGTGATGGCTTGTGTGGAGACTGTAGTTTCTTTCAGTCTCTTTTTCCTCCATGACAGTTTGTTTAGATACGGTGCCTGTTGCTTTGCTGCTTTTCTTGTCCTCATCCTGAGGATACTGTGCTGCATCGAGCATTGTTCTGACTCTAAGCATGGTGTACACGGTGCAGGTCATAGAGAGAAATACAGAACTGACAGCAAGATTATACCATCTTTGCCATCCAGACGGAACTCAATATTTTCAAAAACTGTTGTGTCAGGTCTGAAAGGCTGAAAGAAACTATTCTCCACTCTTTCCCCTAGGGGCTGGGTGCGATTGTTGAGGAGGCCCCAGATGTAGCAGCCCAGACTAGGACAAGCAAACAAAATTGAGTATATATTCCGAAAGGTGTTCATTGCCTCGGAGGTTATCATGCAATAGATATAGTAAACTAATAAAGCAATTTTTATACGATACCCCAGCCTACACAGGAGCATTACTACGGGCAGGTAGTTCCCTGTCTGCGGAAATATATATAGAGCAAGGTACAGGACCCATGTAAGTATGTTGAGTATCATGGTGAATAGATGGCTTCTAGAACACAAAATTGTAATTCTGACTTTCCTCAGGGCCTGGCCTCACATTTGGGCGCCAAAAAATGTGGTAGTTTCAAAGCAAATCAGTGAGAGGCTCAAAGTCAGAACTACAATTTAATAGGAAAAATGTAATAATACAAAAAACACTGACAGAGTCAGAATACAACCTGACACCCTGTCGGTCAGGGTGTTGGTAGTAGTCCACTTAGAAGGTGGTTGCAGTTCTCTGGGAGTGATAAATGTGATTCTGTTGAAGCAATGATCCTGAGAAAGGTTTAGTTCTCTTCTGAAGGTCCAGTGGTGGTGTAGAAGGATCTGGTCTTCCTCTGGGAATCCAGTGGAAAAAAGCTGCCTGTGGTGCTTCAAATCTCAGTTTATATGCAGATCGGGAGACATTGGTTCCTCCCCCTGGGCGGGGCATCTCACAATGGGATGATGAGCCACTATCTGCAATGTTTGGGGTGAGTAAAGTGCTCTATCTGGCCCCAACGACCGGCCCATTAGCAAACTGTTCTGCAGCCATCAGGAACACTGCCACGCCCGGCCCCAACATCCCATGAAGTTGGTGATAGAATACATACCATTGTAACCTAAGACACCTCATAAGCACAATGCAGAAATGTTTCCATCCTTGATTATTTGCTTTAAACTACTTAGCTCATCTGCTTTATCCATTTCTAACTGTAATAACTCTTATTTCCCAGTTTGCTAGTTTTCTTTTCCCAAGGCTAAAACAAATATTATTTTAATCTAGTTCATTTGACCCAAAGCCTTACCAACAGTGTTTGTCATTTATTTGTTTTTTTTTTCTTTTAACCCAAAGTTAATAGGCTTATTATAATAGTTTCCTCTAACTCTTCAGGAGTACACTCAGTTCTTATGCTTTTTTTTTTGTTTTTAACTCCATCACTTCTGCATCAGACCTTCCAACCAATATGAGTTGTGATAAGGTAAATGGTACTGGCCCTTGGAAGCACCAGAAGAACCACATCCTGGAATAAAGAAGCAATAATGCCATTGCACAAGACACAAATGAAACTTCATCTAGAATCCTAAGTTTAGTTATACTCACCATTCAAGGTTATTTCAAAGTGGAACATGTAAAGAAAAGGCTTACTATAATAATCAGATTAAAGCACTTTTGTAAAATAAGCTGATTTTTTTCCTTTTTTGAAAAAAAAGACAAAAACCCAAAACAAAAGCAACAAAAATCTCCCAAAAATACAAGAGACTTTGTGCTTTGTGGCCCTGTCTAGAGAAGAAGCCTGTGAAGGTAGGTGATTGCATGATAGATATAGGCTAGAAAGTTAACACCAAAGGGAATGAAGTGTTTTAAGGACGATACTGGTACAAGATCAATTGGGTAATAGTAGTAGCCATGGAAAATTGTGATCTTAGAATTAAAATGTTTCTGATGATTAATGGAAGCAGGCTTTGGATTAGCCTCTTAATAATAGAATGAAGCTAAGACACTATAATGAATTTTAATATATAGTGTGCCTGGTGCTATTGGTATATGATAGGGATGAAATTGATATATTCAGGGATCTGGTGGACCTTTACTGTGCTGTATTCCTTTGTTCTTTTTAAAGGGTACAATTTGTGTTCCTTAAACACTGGCTTTTCTCATTGCCTGTACTGTGTAAAAAAGTTTTGTGGGGTTTTTTTGTTTTTTAATTTGTTAGTCAAATTGAAAGAAAAATCAAGACACAGAGACAACTGAAATAGATTAATTAATTTTATTGCCATTGTATTATTCTTATTTGAGGGGGTAGGGAAATGTTTTACTTGGTGTTTTTGTTTTGAAGTGTGGAGTAAATTACCTATTCTAGTATTTTTGATTGTTCTGGATTGTATTTCTGAGTGAAATTCATAAAAAAGTCACCTAACTCCACTGCTGACCCAATCAGAAGACCATGGCCTTAGATCCTTTTCTGGCACTCAGTGTTTCTATAAATGTTAAATACAAAAGTTGTCCACATTCAGAGCTCTACTAAATCAGGGATGAGATTGTGTCTTGTGTCTGCCCCTTGACTGAATGCTCAATGAAGCAGGAGGAGTTCCTTGTACCCTTTTGTCTGATTCACTGCAAGCCCATGCAAAGCCAGCTACAATTTAGCCCAGATTTATCATCTGTCCTTCATGTACCAGGGGGCAATACTAGGAAAGAATAACAGATGTAGCCTTGTGGATAGTATTAAGTGGGAAATAACTCTGAGAAATGTTTTGCATTTAACTAAAACGTTAAAAGAATCAGTTGAATGACTGTCATGCAGAAGGTCATTCAGTCCCTGGAGAAACAAGAGAAAATGTCCTATGCTGTGTCTGGAGATAGCTGAGGTACAGATGGTACTTAAAGTAAGCTCTCTGACCTAGAGCTCAAAGTCTAGATTGAACCTGACTCCCAGACCTAAATATTTTCTGTTCAGCCTAAAAGGGCTGTGTAACTTGCAAGATGAAATATATATATGTTAGAATTCAGGAGAGCCCTATATGAGATATTGCTACAGACAATGCATGCAAAGTATCTTTCTTCCTATGTATAGCTAATAAATCTTCTTGTCTAAAAATTGAAAATTATTCTTATATGCCAGAATGTATCTTGATGTTATCTGGATACATGTGGGAAATGGAGGGCTTACAAAGTTTTCGAAGCCTGTGAGGACCCTTTAAGGACAGAGTAAAATTACAGTTGTGCATTAAGACAAATATAAAGCTTTTCTCCAATTTAATCTGATATTTTATGAATTGGGAATAAGGTCTGGTGGTGGTTCAGCAGACAGTGACTGGTATCCCTATCACCCTACTATGTCAGAAGGGCATAATGAGAAGCAATTAGTACAACAGCAAGGGAGAGAGGGGGGTTGAGAGAGCGGCTGCATAGTGCTTATTTTCCAGCTGGGCTGTCGGGTTTGGGATTTGGGGGTTTTTTTTGTTTGTTTTTTTCTTGAGGAATTTTTCTCCCATGGATTGCTGGGGAACTGAAGGCTGGGTGCTTAAGGGAACAAAGGCATGTGGCCAGGGGCTTTCTACTTCACAGGGTGGGGGAAGTTTCTCTCAGGGGGCAGGGACAACTCGAGATTTTGGGATTGGCAAAAGCGGGGGCAGGGCAACGGCTCGCTCTCTCACTCAGGACTCTCAGAGCTGGACGGCTGGAGCTGCTGTTCGCGGAAGGGAATCCACGGCCACTGAGAAGCCAGCACGGAGCTGCTTTTGCTTTCTGCTGCAAGTCTCTCTCCCTCCCTGCCCTACTGGGGAGCCAAGCTGCCACCGGCCCGTCTCTCCCCGCTCCCCCTGCCCTCTGAGACCTCCTGCTGTCCCAGCTCGCTGTTTCCGAGGGTCCTGCTGGGGCACCGACATCAGCTGCCCCCGAGAGTTTGTGATAC
The DNA here is from genome assembly GCA_034509425.1 of Eopsaltria australis. NCBI lineage: Eukaryota > Metazoa > Chordata > Aves > Passeriformes > Petroicidae > Eopsaltria > Eopsaltria australis. The sequence goes on along the minus strand of JAVTVJ010000260.1, from coordinate 132,352 downwards.
AAAGCCTCTCCTCCATCCCTCTCTGCACTGGGCCTGGCCGCCATTAACACGTGTTACCTGGGCTAGCGCCGGAGCGCTCCCTGCAGCCAAGGGGAAATCATCGCACCCGGAGGGCCCCCGGCAGCCACGGGGGAACCATCACACCCGCCCTGCCCACCGGGAGCCACCAGCGCCCCCTGCCGACTGTGACTGGAACTGCACGAAAAGAGAAAGGTGCCTGAGACCAAGCAGGCTGCCACTGGGTTTCTGGTTCTGTTTGTTGGTTAATGCCATAGTTGTTGTTATTTGTTAGCTTTGTTTTAGATATTAGTAAATAACTGTTATTCCTATTCCCATATCTTTGCCTGAGAGCCCCTTGATTTCAAATTTATAATAATTCGGAGGGAGAGGGGTTACAGTTTCCCATTCCAAGGGAGAGTCCTACCTTCCTTAGCAGACACCTGTCTTTCAAACCAAGACATGGGCTTAAACCATGGCAGGCTGATAGAGGGAAACAGCACCATGAAAACTCTGCCCATGAAGGAAGCTCAGGTGCACTGTCTGCAGGAACAGTTAATCAGGTGCCATACCGGAAATGTCCGCCTGAAATGTTACAGTACAAAATGCTGCAGAGCCAAAGCTCAGGGGGTTGCCATTGAGCAGTATAAGAACAGCAACAACAAAGCTGTGTGGTCAAGATCTCAGTGCTGTATACAGGGACCTGTATACTTAACAGCTGACACTGTTAGACTGGCAAGGAAGAAATCATAAATGGTCATTGCAGTAGTCAAATTTCCACATGACTAGGCACAGCCACAGTATTCTGTACTAATATTCGTAAAAAAGTCATGACTTGAGTTTCCAAAAAACCCCAAAACTCTATCTTCTTTTGTTAGTACTCTGTTTACATCATCTCCTAACTTTCCTCTGTGTTTACAAAATTAGCATTCTTTTTATCTTTGCTTGTTTTGCTAATAGCACCTCAGTTTGTATTACAGAAAGCTGGTGCTATTAAAATTTGTGTTATTTTGCATATTCATCTTCAGTTTATTTCTTCCACAATTTTCTTTTCATATTGCGTTTCTACACCTTCTGTGTGCAACTGTGAAGATTTTGCTATTTTTTAAGTGCATATGACCTTTCCAGAGAAATTATAGTCCAATGAAAATGGTTAATGCTTTCTTAAGAGATATTCCAGTGTGCAAAATTCCAAAACATCACAGACTGATCAAAAGAATATTCACCAGAAAACTTTTTTTTTTTTTTTTTGCAATAGACATTTTTTTCTGCACTGACAATTTACCAAGACTTTTTGCAAATTGTGGACTAAAACTAGTAATTAATGGACTATGCACTAGACAGCTTGCATTTTTCCAATTAGAAAAATATTCTGACCAAGTCAGAAAGAGCAATGCAGAATGAAGGGAGTAAGCAAGCCAAGAAAATGTTATAAGGTACAGGCTCATTATGAAGAATAAAGATTGTTAAGATACTTTTATTGCTAATTATGATGCTTTGATAGACATTGTGTTGCACAAAGATTTTTCTCTTACATTAGGTCATGACATCAAGAAAAGCAAAGAAGATCCCATGAAAAACATTTTATTTAATTGTTAGAGGAAATGATAAATTTAATACTGAATAATACAAAAGTCATAATTTGGTAGAGATGCTTTGTTTATGTAAATATAATACTGTTTAAAAGTTAGTTTTGAACAGAGCATCTCACATACAAAGGAAAGAAGAAACTGTCCATCAAAGTATGTGCTTATGAAACAGACATTTTGATAACTCTTCCTTTCTGCTTACCTTATGTGCACTGATATAGTGATGAGAGATAATAAAATTAGAAAAATTAAGACTGCAGTAAAAAAGAAGGAGCTCTCTGGCCTGCAACCTGCACAGCTGAAGGAAATCTATAAAAAGACTCCATGGCAGCTGTCTTTTCTCATTACAGCACCGTTTACTCAAAGCGCCAGTGAAATGGCAGGGCCGCCCTTTTCTAACCCAGGACCTGGAGCATGGAAATGAGAGTTCTTCTCCTTTGTATCCATGATCTGTGACGGGGAGAGAGAGAGAGACATGGAAATGTTGATCTGTCTTTCCTACCTACCTCCTCCAATGAGAGCTGTAGGAACAATACAGGTGTTTACATCTTTAGCTTGATTTGAGACACAGATCTTAAAGTACCACCGAGGGACCACAGTCCCCCTCTCTTACCATGGCTGTACAACACCCTGTGGTCTTTGCAGAAGCCTTTTGGTACAACTACAGATGTTACAGACCCAAATATAATCAACCACACGTGTCCTTACCATGCATTACCCACAGGACTGGATACACAAGTGCTGAAGCTCATTTCCAGCTTCAGATGCATTGTGGCATCAGTGGAAGAGCCATCTTTTCAGCAGTGCCTGTGAGATACCTGCCTACCTGCTTACAGATTGGTTAAAGCTGTGCCATTGCAATGCTGAGCCAGAAGCATGTTGTTTGCTGTGACCTGGTGAATTTTCGCCATGAGCTCTTCCTCTTCCATCGCAGCAGTGAAGCAGAGAAAATAGAAGACAAGGTCTGTGTATGAGGTGTGCATCCAAATCTGGTCCTTCTTCCATGACAAGGTAACTAACATGACATTCTGTTTCCTAGATGCCAAAGGAAAGTGAAAGGGAAGGACAAAAAGAAAGAGGTCCAGGAGGCAAAGCAGAGAGAGATGCACTTCATCCCTCAATACTCTTCCAGGCTGGGGAGGGGGGGTATTGATCATCACTATTTTCAGTCCTTCTGCTCCCTCACAGCTGTGCTGTCAATCCTCAAAGTTAGCTTTGATTAACAGGAGCTTATTATCTCAGGCATAATTCCTCTCAGTAGGGTGAGTTACCCAGAGAAGCAGGTACAGGTTGGAGCATCTGGTTCTATACTGAGAGTATAGGATAAAAGCTACAGTGAATACCCATTTTTCAAAAGCTGGTTGTGCTTCAGGCATCCATAAAAGTCAAGCCCTCTTTCAGGCAAGTGCTGTTATGGCAGCTACACACCAGAAATCTCTCTACTGAACTATCTTTAGAGTGTGGTAAATCCTGAAAACCATTGCACTTGTGCTAGATGGCGCTGCCAACTTGTGATGTCATCACTCTCCTTGGAGTCTATATGCAAGTCAGTGTTGCCCAGTTACCCCAGGAACTCCACCCTCTGTTGGTCAAAGCAGCATTTCTTCTGGTTAACACAGCCAGCACTGCTGCAAGTCATTGAGAATGTCCTGGTTGCTGGAAATAAATACCTCTTGAGATGTGCAGAACACCAGGATGTCATCCATGTATGCCATAGCATAGCTATGAAGAAAGTCCCTAGGAACAGCATTTACAGAATACTGGAATTTTCCAGAGACTGAATGGCATCAGAGGATGCTCATAGTGGCCCCTTATAGATCCACCATAGAGGGCAGCGGAGCCCACTGCAGATGTTCAGAGTACTTCAGAATAAGAGGCAAGGACTGCTTGTTCTTTACCCTGGTGCCCTTCCGCTTCCCGCAATCCATGCAGAGGCAGAGACTCCCATGCCTCTTTGTGAAAAAATGCCATATGGAAGCCCCCAACAGGGGAGTCAGAGAAGTTGAACCCATACACCAGATTGTTCTTGAGGTACTCCTCAAGGGCTTCTGACTCAGATTCTGACCAAGCAGAGGTGCTTGCAGAGAGCACCTCCTCCTGAGTGGGAGGAGTCACAGATGACAGTCTCTCATACCATCAGAATGATGAAAGGTGTTTTTCTATTAGACATGGGAAATGTGGAAAGCAGCACTTCTGCAATTCCCAACATGATTATAGCACACAGTCTGTGTGTGCATGTAGCTTACCAAAATGTCTCCCTCAAACTAGAAAGATACTGAGGTGAAAATGCTTGTTACTTGGGTAAATCCACTACTTCAATTACATTAAAAATACCAAATCTAGATATGCACATAGAATCCTTTATAAAACCTTCTAAAATTGCCATAAAGAAACCTGAGTGGCCCTGTTGGGATGCAGCATGCTATATATAGTAGATATATGTAACCTATAGAAATGAGATCACCTCAGCTATAAATGCCATCTGAATTAAATGTAGGAAAAAACAGTAGTGAAATGATACAGAAATGAATGATAACAGAGGCCTGCTTATATAACAATATTGTACCTCCTTGGTCAATATGCCTAATATACCTCCCAGAAAATCCTTATTTGTGATGTACAATACAGACTGGAAGTAGCCATGTGTCAAAATATCGTCTTGAAAAGTACCATTGAGTTGGAACACCAAATGCACCCATTGTAATGTCTAACACCCACAGCACTCATTACAACCTATCATGACCATGTCGTATGTGCCTTTCAGTTTTCCTGGCAGCTTGTTCTGTTTGAGGGGTGATTTGGAAAGGGAGCATTTTCTGAAAAAGACAAAGACAAATTGTTCCAACAATCAGCCAGGGGAAAAAAATGGAAATACAGGAATATGATGACAAATATGATGTCTGGCTTTGCTTCAGTCACTTCCATACTACAGTATGTAGCATACTAGGAACTGCCAACTTCTGAAAGAATAAAGATTTCAGCATTGTCACAGTATTTAAAAACAAGATGTCTGACAGCAAACAAAAAAAATCAATATTTTTCATTCTTGATGGATCAACGAGATTTGATTACTTAAACTGACACTGGCAACACGAATGTCCTTCAGATATTTTCTTTGGTGTGTCTAGGTATGGCATTCATGTAAAGTATGTGCCATTCCAGTTTATCCTGTCTCACACTGTAGAATGGTTTCTAAATTTTTACAGCCTGAAGCGGCTGCTGAATTGAAAATAATGTCTTTTTGAAAGAAAAATATTTTTTGGCATAGAAGGAAAAACAGTTGCTCTCGTATGCATGAAAACTAGTTACATAGTAGTTCAACTCAGTGAGTAAACTTGGAGCAAAAGTTCTCGTTTAAAGTTTCTTCTAAAAACAGTTTCCTTTTTTGGAAGAAGGTGAAAATGAAATGTTTCAACTGACAGTCAAAAATTACTGTCTTTAGGTGATATGACAGTAAATTCTTCTGTACATATATACTACCTCCCAAATAGTAACACATATGAATAGTAACCGGATTATATGTATTAAAAGGCATCTCTTCCAGAGGTACTACCAAGTTTTTGTGCTAAGCAAATCAAAAGAAGCATTGAAATGGTCATTCATATTCCTATTTCACAATATTAATTCCTTGTAGTAAGACTAGCAATGAGCTTTACTAAAGGTTATGTGATATATTCTTAACTGTATTTATTGCTTTGTCATGACAAGAGTTCTTTCCAATAGAAATGCCTCTTTTGAATTTAAAGATAGCACAAAGACTTTTAAGGGCAGAAATGTTCATTTTCATGCTTGATCAGCCATGTTCCCTTGCGTTTTGCTGCTTGTATTCATCTGGTGTGTTTACCCAGTTATTTTGGTCATTTTGACTGAACAACTACTCTGAAGTGGAATGTGCTGTACAGCAAAACTGTAGTAGCCATCAAACTACTTGAAAATTAGTTTTCTTTAGAGCAAAGAAACTATGGGCTTCTCTTAGCTCAACCTATAGTGAGGGAACTGAAGAACCATCAGGAAAATAGAATGAACTCATTAATCGTAATCTGAGGGAACTTGAGGCAACTGTGAGAGTGTTTTAACTCTTGATCTCCATGGTGGAAAGAGGTTATTCACTAATCCTTTCTTTCCAGGTGCTGTGGAAAGTGCAGTACAGGTTGAGCCATTGCTGACAAGCATGACCTCCGATAAGAAAATGGATTCAAAGTTCTTTAGCCAGAAGCTGAATATGCTTAGTCTGTCTCTGAAGAAAGATTTTCCATCTTAAGCTATAATCATTTCATCCAGTTTTATCCACTGTAAATGAAAATGTTCTCAGTGCTGTCCAAGAAAGTGAAGCATTGTTAGCTCATTAAATAAAAAGGGCTGAAGGCCAACACTTCTCTTCATCATTAAACTTTATTTGGAACATGTGGCATAGATGGTGGATGACTTATGAATCCTCTTTAAAATTACAAATTACCTTCTTGAACATTGGTATCAGCTGTTGCTTTTCCTATTAATACAAAAAAAATCAACACAGGTTAATACAGAAATAATCTAAAATGATCAGCAATCACTATGTCTGCTCTTGTACACATAAGACCTGAGATATTACTTGTCTCCAAAACCTTCCATTTCAAATCTATGGGAAGCAATACATTAGATTGCTAAAAGAAAAGAAGAAAGGAGATAAGTAAAAGCTAAAAAGACCACTTAGCATCTGGTATGTAGCGTTTGTAAACTTCAGTTAATATTAGTTAAGTAATGATTATATTATGAAACAGTAGTCTGCATAAAGCTGGCTGGTCCCTGGGAAGATGAGAAACAGTCCTCGTGGAAATGGCATTGTTTGAAATCATGTGATAAATACCTCAAATATAGTAACCTTCTGCTTAAAGTTATGGTTCTTATGCCAATTCAAATATAGGAGACCTACAGACCTGATAAAATGGTCTACTTTGAGTCCTGTATATTCAAAGTCTCTGTAGAAAGCAATCATTAGATTTTGCTTATGTTAAAGCATCAAGATAAACAACTTCTAATCACTACGTTTTCCTATCATGTTACATCCAGTCATTACCCTTGTATTTATCTTTCTCCGGACTTACTGTGAGATTGCACCTGATTCAGTACAGCTATACCTTGCTCCTGAAAAGGAGGCTCTTCTAGGCCTGCCTGGAAATTCATGTCCATCTCTTGCAACTAGCAATTGTGTGCATAAATCAGTTGAGCTCACTGCTCTGACAGAAAGTATTTTTTCCCTTTTTTTTAATGAGTTAATTTTCTATCAGATCATTGAACTGTTCCACTTCCTTCTTTGATTACACCATAATTAGATTTGAAACAAGTGGATAAGCAACTGTGTATGGTGCAAGAAAGCAGGAGAAGAATTGAATAGACTAAGAGTGAACGATGGCATAGAGTATAATGAAACCACACCTTTATTTCTATATCTGGAAAGTTTACTAATCAAACTGAAAGAGTTAGAAGATTAACACTGGCTTTACTATTGCAATCAATTGCCCTTTATCATTCTTTTATTTTATTTTACATGTGCCCTCTTTTTTCTGAAGATGGTGAGGGATCAGTTTCTTCAAATTATGGTAACAAGGCAAAATACTGCAACAAACATTTACTATACCCTTAATCTGTTTGGATTTCCTTTCAATAACACTGAAAACCAAACTACATTATAGAAACATAAAGATAATGTTTTTGTTACAAGATTCCATAGAAATCTTACTGGCAACATCTACCCTGTGCAGCAAAGTTGAATGTTATTTTCCATGGTGTTACTAGTTTGTCTCAAAAATGTCTTAGGTTTCACCCTATCCATTTCACTGGTCACAAGTTTGTACTCTAAATCATGTACAAAGTTTGCTGGTCTTGTTCCATGCCAAAAATCATGCATGATTTCCATTCACATAAACCACGATGACTTTGACTATGTGACGATGTGTTTCAACCCAGATTCACCAGCCAGCTGTTTGCCAGAAAGGAAAATAATAATATCGATGATGATATTATTATTATCATCATCATCACCATCAACAAGAACAATAACAACCGTGACCACCAGACTTCCTTTTAAGGGCTAATGGTTAGGAGCCAAGCAGATGTGCCAGTTCTCACTGTAGAGCTATTAGTCTTAGAGCAAACTAAAATCATCACATATGTTTGTATTATTAAAGGAATTAATGTTACCCTGTCTACCACTGGTTTCAGATGCTTTAATCCTGTATTTCCATAATAAACTAGTCAGACTTAATAATTTGTTTAAGACTGGGAATAGGGAAAGTGCTTTCATTTCCAGTCATAGTTTAACCCAGTTCTCTCCTTTTGTTGATGTCAATTTCCTTTGTGGGGACAAGTACAAAAATGTTCATGCTTTGTTTCAGTTTTCTCAGAATGGTAACTATCTTAGAACAAAATTATTATGATTTTCACAAATCAGTAGACATTGGAAGGATTTAGTACAGGATCTCAAGGGCAAGCAGAGACTGCACTTTCGCAGTTCAGGTCCCTGAAAAAGGGAGACATGGCAATGAAGATGATCATGTACTGACAACATTCACAAGTAGCTATTTGTGAGTTAGTAGCAGTCCTGTTTTAAATTACATTTTTGCACATAAAATCATTAATCTGTACTTTCCAAATGGGAATTTAAACTATATTTTCTAGTATTATAAATCAAGCGGCTTTGAAATTAATGAAATAAAATTTTAATTATTTTAAATACTATATTACGGACAGTATCAAGTAATGCAAAGGATGAATTGACTAGTTCAATTTTCTTTCATTTCCTTAAAACTTATCTTAGGGTAATATGCTACATATAGTGTGGCTTTCCACTTTTATGGATCTTCTTGCAGTGTCATCTATTTTGGTCTAAACAAAGGTTAGGAATACATAAATGCTGCTGAAGATATATACATACCTTCATTTTAAATTTCCCAGTTTTTTTGTTTCCTATTTTTTTAAGTAATAAAAAGATTTTCTTGACTTGTTTTTCAACACACAAGGCTAGGGGAAAATAATGGTTTAATCATCTTAGAAAAAAACAAGAGTAGGAACAATATTTATAAATATATTAAAGGAGGAAAATGTTTTGAAAAGACCTATTAAAATATATTTCCCTTGGGAAATATAATATCAGCTTGCATGATTAATTTACAATGTCTCAAGGATTCACAGAAACCCATCTTAAACTTCGTTGTGATCAATTCTGTTTTATTGCTCTGAGATTTATGCAATAAAGCAAATAAATGGTTGATTTATCTCACTGTTCCACTTGTGTGACAAAGCATGAGAGAAGCAGTGAAGAGAGATAAAATCAACTGATGTACAGAAAAGAATTTATTATATGCTAATGTTGTTTAGATTTTTGAAGACAGTTGTGTTAGATTTTTTTAGTGTTTTCTTAGCATATCAGGGACACAAAAAAAGTTATTAAGCTAAAATAATTATTTTTGCATTCAAACTTGAATATGATGTATGTCTATAGTCCCAATGCTTTAGAAAGTTCAAAAATTCTGCCTTTTGAGCGGAAACTGAAGTTTTCTGTTTAGGTCATGTAGAATGGAAATACATTATAATCTTCACAAGTGTTGTCCAAAGTGCCTGAAAATTTCATGGTTATACCACCACTAAGAACGACAGAGTTATCTTCTTTGTCCAGAAATATAACTCACAATAGGTTTTTTAATTCTGCCAGAAAAAATACCCAAGAATGAGTGAGGATGATCCTTGTCTAAGATAGAAACCAAAATTAAATCTAGATAACATGAAAGTCTGAGAAAGCTACTGTATAAGAAGAACATTTGGAAAGCTCATTTTATAGAATAAATGCATTTTCTCAATGAAATTGGTTTTTAAAAGGAATTTTTGTAATAGATTTTTCCTGAATTTTCAATCAACACTAGTGGTAATAGGCACTTTAGTCACTGTTTGTGGATACTAAAAAAACTTCTTAATATAGACATATCCTTAGGTCACTGTCATGAATTTTACTGATGTCAAAATTGTATATACTCTTCTGTCAATAGGTTTTGTAGATCTGAATCCTACAGTGTATAGTACATGATGACACATTTGTACAGAACCTTTCCCCATTTACAGCCAAAGTGAGGATGAACAAAACTTCAGACATGATTTGAAAGCTCAACACACAGCTCCTCACTGATACAAGAATCAGTGGACAATCACATCTTCCCTGGATGCCATCTTGGCTTCTCATTTACTTTTGCCTACAGCTGAGGGTTGGCTGATTTTTTATTAGGAGTAAGGAAGTTTGGGCCAAGTTATTCTGATGATCATCAGGAATCATAGAAACATGAAATAATTTAGGCTGAAAAAGATCTTTGAGTCCAACCATGACCCAGAACAGCCAAGTCCACCACTAAACCATGTCTTTAAGTGCCACATCTGTACATGGTTTAAATGCCTCCAGGACTGGTGACTGAACAACTTCCCTGGGCAGCCTCTTCCAATGCCTGAAAACCCATCTGGTGAAGAAATTTTTCCCAACATCCAATATAAACCTCCCCTGATGCAACTTAAAGTGATTTCCTCTCATCCTGTCAGTTGTTATTTGGGAGAAGAGACTGACCCCCCACCATATTCAAAGCTACTAAGAAATTTTTGGTGCATCTGCTGCCCTTGATAGCTACTCACCCGCAAAGAAATGCCTTAAATTTCACCTTTCTTCTTTCTAAGAGGAAAATAAATGGATTAGTGTGCCTCTGAAACTAAGACAATAGGTTTTAAAGCATGAGAGTAGGTTTTAAATTTGGCCTTTTTTCCTTTTTAAGATTTTTTAAGCTTCTCTTAGTGGTCAGTCAGTCATGCACCTTTTATGACTTTAATTTTCATAAGGAGTTACATGATTTCCATTTGCTTCTCTGGAACCAGCTATGGGCTGATGCAGTGGCTGGAGTGAGGGTGTTTTTCAGGGTCATAGGTTGTTTCTCAGTTGTTGGAGAATAACCATCTCTGGCTGCACAGACATAAAGTATAAGTGAGCAATCCAGGCCCCTTAGATAAGAGCTAGGCCTCTGCTCAAGGTTATTCTCGTAAGACAGCTGTAGGAAAGAGAGACACAAAGGCCAAAAACAAGCTACAGGTGTCTAAAGATTAACTTGGCAGAAGAAACTGTTATTGTAACCTTCTGATACTAACGTAGTGCTCTAATTAGAGAAAAGTCCCGTGTGAAACTTCTGTACGAGAACAAACCCTGTGTGAAAACTTATCACGTAGTTTTATTTTGAGCACGTGGAGAAGTATAAGTATGCTCACTGTCTGACAATAAACGAGCTTGATTTATCACTCACATTGAGTCGGCGTCTTGCTCCTCTCGCCCCCCAACACTCAGTCATCTCCTATCTGTCGTGTTGAGTGGGGATATTTGTGATGCTGTATTTGTCATATTTCCACTGGAAGGCACCTGAGTGATATTTACTGAATAAGGATTCTGTTATACCAAAGCATTCAAAATGCCCAGGATCATTTTCAAAAGCAATTTAATGCCCTTGGGGGCTAGAACTCGTTCAGCTTTATCCCCTCTGACTTCTTTTTGATAATTCCTGAGGAATACTACCCATGGTTGGTACTGAGGTGAATGTTTTCTAACAGTGAGGTCAAAAGGTGAGCTCAAAAATGGTTGTCAATACATTTGGTATGGTGATTAAGGCACAAATGTAAACAGAAACAGATTATGAGAGACAGCATACAGGAAAATAGGCTTTCTTGAATGGAACCATGTTCTATCTCAATACTCTAGTGCAATACATTTGTTTATGCTGTTCCTGTTTTATTGATGAGTCTTAAATCCAAGATGGTGTTCGATACATGTTCTGCCTAGTATCTTTGTCCTTGTCATTTTATAAACAACATATTTTTTCCCAGTAAAGTTGCTCAGAGATATATAATTTTACTTCTGCATAGACCCCAAGGCCTGGCTACTGTGGCAAAATGAAGCAATTTAGTGCTGCCTTGAGGTTAAGGGTGTTCGATATCCACTAAGAGCAAGTTCCCTCACTTAATTCTGAACTGATCCTATGCTTATTGGTACTCTGGCCTTCTGCAGAAAGCACTGGATTCAAGTCTTTTTCTCAAAAACTAGAAAAGGAGAAGAATGCACCAGCCATGTTTTTGTAACAATACCACAGAGGACTCAAAGTCAAAACCAGGACCCAATCTGTTGGAGGTTTCATGGAGTTTGAGTGTTGTTTTGCAAGTTAGCTGCCTGGGGACTAATAGTTCTGGGAACCTCTGAGGTATGGGGATGTCCAAACTTCTACGGAGCCAATTTATCAGAAGTCAGGTATTCTGCTCTACTTTTCCCTGTGCAGACTTTTGTCACATAATACCTGGAAGGCAGAAGATTGTAGAAAATTGATTTTTTTCAAGGAAGTGGCTCATCTGTTGTAATTTATTCCTATGTGAGGTAGTTCCCACAGCTGCCAACCTGCTTCCATACTAGGAGATACAGTACTTGGTGAAGAAATATAGGCAAGTATTAAAAATAATAAGTGTACCTCGTGGCTTCGCGGCCTCGTGGTCACCTGCTGGATGGTTGCCTCAGCCACCCGGGCGCCACCAGGGCTAAGGTTTCCCTGCCCACAGCAACGATATTCCAAGTGCTGAGGTCTCGGTGTTCGCAAGCGTGGGTTCTTGCTACCAGTAGCTGCGAAATCAAGGCAATAAGGAGCGGCGACTGTGCTGGGCAACAGGAACGTTTATTGAACCTCGTCCCAAGCACAATGGCGCCGGACAAGGCTGTGCAGGGACGGATAAACAACTCGGCAACCAATCACGGCAGAGCAAGGGGGAGGAGTTGGGGCGGGGAGAGGACTCACAAACCAACCGGGAGTAAGGGAGGGAGGGAGAAAGGTTCAGGGACCAATCTGAGAAGCACCTGCACGGAGCTTTCCAGAAACAGGGGAGGATACAAAACTTGACAGACAACACAACTAACAAATTATCAAACAGAGGCATAACCTAAACTAAATGGACTAAACCAAGGTCGGGATGGCTCCCGGGGGATTCTTTCCACGAGATGGTTTCACCCACCACCCTTCCTTCCGGGAGCCCGGGGCCGACGTTGCCATGACAACTGCAACATCTCCCCGTTTCTTGTTTTCTAAGAAAGAACGAGAAATCATAGAAACAAGGACATTTTTTAAACATGAAAACAAACAGAGCACAATTAAAATGATAACTAAAATCCAAACAAGGGTGGACAACAGTTCTGTAGCCCATGATGAAAGTCCTGTTTGTGCGAACATGGTCCGCAGCCAATCATTGCTTTCAACATGTAGATCTTGGAGCTGCTGCTGGATCCCCTGTATAGTGGCGTGGATGCTGCGCGAGTGGGATGAAAGATTGAAACAGCATAGACCTTCAAATTCCTCGCACCCGTGCCCATGGGCGAGGAGTAAGAAGTCTATAGCCGCCCTGTTCTGCAAGGTGGCTCGTCTGGTGGTGTCTCCGTCCTGAAGTAATTGGGCCAAAGCACGGGACGTCATGTTGGCGTGTTTGCCAAGCCAACATTCAAGATGACCTAATTCCCCCAGCGCCTTAGCTGCTGCTGGTGCTCTTAGCTGCTCATGGTTGGAACACAGTCTATGATGTCGCCTTCTTTCTTCTTCGCTTCCATGCGAAGCTGACGTTCTGGTTATCCTGTGGGGTCTGTGGGTCACTCTGGAGGTATGGGCGGATTGCTCTCGCCGGGATCCACCGGGGACCTGCTGTTGTAGAAACACACCCATACCCTCTTCCCCATACAATCATCTCGACTGGACCTTTAATCTGGCCATTTTCCAGATCCTTGAACAGCACAAAAGGTTTTTCTGCCAATTTCATCCTGGCCGAATTTGTGAAATGTCTAAAGACGGGGGGGGAAGGCTCCGAATCAGTACAATTTAGAAAATTTAAGGTAAACAACGCCTTACAGAGTCGTTCAATGGGCGTCTTTTCCTCTGTCCCTCCCCGCTGCTGCTGCTCAAGGATGCGTTTAATCTCCTGATGTTTTCTTTCAACTATAGCTTGGCCAGTTGGGGAATGGGGTATGCCGGTGGTATGGCTAATTCCCCATTCCTGTAAAAATTTTTTAAAACTAGCTGAAACATAACAAGGTCCATTATCAGTTTTTATAGACTTGGCACTCCTAAAACAGAAAATGCCATTAGAAAATGTTTTTTAACGTCTCTTGCCTTTTCTCCGGTGTGAACCGACACAAAGGTGGCACCAGAAAATGTGTCAGTTGATACATGAATATATTTAAGACGACCAAAAGGTGCATAATGGGTTATGTCTGCTTGCCATACCTCGTTAGAATGGAGACCTCGGGGATTGACCCCAGCGTTAAAGGCAGGAATTTGATGTTTCTGACAGGACGGACATGTTGCCACTATGGCCCTAGCCTGCTCCGAGGACAGGTTAAACATCCTACGGAGGGCAGGGGCATTTTGATGGTAGAATTGGTGGCTTAAACGTGCCTGTGCCACAACGTCAGGAACTGAACAATTGTGCACAGACATCGCTAATGCATCAGCTCTCTGATTACCCTCTGCGATGTAACCGGGTAGGTTGGTGTGTGACCTTGTGTGCATCACAAAGAAGGGATGCTTGCGGTGGGAAAGGAGCTGTAACAAAGATGCAAGCAACCCAAAAAGTCTTTGATCACTCACCTCTTTCAATAGAGAATGTTCAATCCTGGAAACAATCCCCGCTACATAGGCCGAATCTGTCACCAAATTTATCGGTTGCTCCTGGAACCGCTCAAATGCCTTAACAACGGCGGATAACTCAGCAATTTGAGGAGAACCCTCAACCACCAGAATTTCCTCTTCCCACTCGAGGGTCTCTGGATTTTCCCACGTCAGCACAGCCTTGTGGGAGGACCCAGAGCCGTCTGTGAAAATGGTTAGGGCATCAGGAATTGGAGTTTTACTTTGAACAAATTCTGGGGCCAAATGAAATTCCGAATTAAAAAGATGGTGTTTTAGCTTTTGGTGCCCAATTTGACCGGAGAAGTTTTCCAGAGCTAATTGGAGATGTTCACTCTCCTGGAAGACAGACTCAAATTGATCTCTCTTCCAGGGGGTTTGGATGCACGCAAAATCACAGCCAGCCAGGGTACGGAGACGCTGGCGAGCTTTGATTATAAGCTCGGCCACCAACTCTTGTGGCGTCGTGATTGTTTTGGATGGCGTATTAGGTAGGAATATCCACTCCACTATCAGGAGGGGATCCCTCACCTGCTCATCCCATTGAAATATTAACCCATGGTACTTTCGGGTTCTTCCCTAGAATGCTGAAACGGAAGGGAAGAACCGGGTTAATCCTATGTGTCCGTTTTGTGTGTAGTGCTGTTAGTACTTTACCAACTGCCCCTCTCGCCTCTGTGGTGAATTGAATGGGTGCATCCAGGGCACGGCCTCCCCGCAGGAGTTGAAACAAAGGCTGCAAGTCTGTGTTCTTCAGTCCTAGGAAGGGTCGCAGCCAATTGATAGATCCACACAACTGATGCAACTCACGAAGCGTGGCAGGCTCTTCAGGAAGTTTCATCAGTTGAGGCTCAATGAAGGTGCTGGTAATACGTGACCCCAAATAATTCCAAGGTGACGTGGACTGTATTTTCTTAGGATTCACCTTCATACCGACGTTCTCGATGGCCTGGAGAACTGCAGTCAGGGCTGGTTGTAGCTGTTCTTGCGAAGGTGCGCAGACGAGTATGTCGTCCATGTAGTGCAGGATACGGACAGCTGGAAATGCCTTTCGTACCAGAGAGAGGACCCCGGAGACGTACCATTGGCAAAGGGAGGGGGAATTTCTCATTCCCTGGGGGAGGACGAGCCAATGGTAGCGTCGCACAGGTTCCTCCCGATTGATTGCAGGCACTGTGAAGGCAAACCTGGGAGCATCTGCAGGATGGAGGGGGATACTAAAGAAACAGTCTTTAATATCTATTATGGTGACGGGCCACCCCCTTGGCAACATTGCTGGTGGTGGGAGTCCAGGCTGCAGGGGGCCCATCTCCTCTATCACCGCATTAATGGCACGAAGGTCGTGCAGTAGTCTATAACTGTCAGATTTGGGCTTTTTTATTACAAATATCGGAGAGTTCCACGGGCTGTGGGATGGTGTAATGCGACCTAGTCTCAGCTGTTCGTTGACCAGTTCGTGGAGCGCGCTTAACTTATCACCTCGTAGGGGCCACTGCTCAATCCGGATGGGTTTATCAGAGAGCCACTTAATGGGTGGAACTTGCGGCCCAGCGCGCTTTGAGGTGGCCCCCACTAAAAATCCTGAGGCGGAGGGATCTCAATCCTCGCACCCCACTGGTCTAGCAGGTCTCTGCCCCACAGTGTAAAACCCGAGGAAACTATGAATGGCCTCACGGTCCCTACATGTCCATCGGGACCCTCGATAAGAATGTCCGATTTTGCCCTTTTAGCAGACATTGTTCCCCCGACTCCCTTTAGGGATTCGTTCAAGTCTTTGGTGCCCCAGTCAGATGGCCACTCTGTGTCAGCGATGATAGCAACATCAGATCCCGTATCTATCATTCCTGCCCTGGTGACAGAACTCTGGCCATTAATAAGCTTACAGTCAGTGAATGGTTTTTCTGTACCAACTACCTGGGTCCACCATACAAACGGAGTTCGTGTGTCCCTAGGGATGTTCTCGGGTAAAATCAGTGCTTGGCCTAGCCAAGTCCCTTTAGGCAAAAACCAGGGTGTGGTATTTAACATGATGGTGACACCGATAGGTTTTTTAGGTTGATAAAGTTTCACCTCCGGAATAACAAAAAGTCCTGGGGGACCTCTTATAGAATCTCCCACTATAAGTAATGTGCACGGGTGGTGTGGTGCATTTATCAGTTCCACAGCAACGTGGTGAGGTGTGGTGTCCGTGAGATGTAAAACGAACGAGCTCACCACATCCAGGCGATTGGAGTCACTCGGCGAGGGCTCTGCAGAGTGCCGCGTTGTCGAATGTGGACGCGCTAGCTGTTGAAGTCTCGTGAGTCCTCTGTAGGTTGGTGAAGTCGATGTCGTGGACTCCCCAGGTGCAGCGTTTAACTTATTTATTGCGGAGCGCGGCACTGACCCGCCCTCCCCTTCCCGTTTCCCGAGGAGTGGCAACAGGAACACGGCGTGGGTTGGACTGTCACGTTGTTTTGATGAGAGGCGGTACCTGCCGGTAACTCAGGATTCACAGAGTTAGTGCAGTTAAAATTTCCTTTGCGAGGGAGTCTACAGTCTTTGATAAAATGACCTAACTTCCCGCAGTTATAACAATGTTTTTCAGCTGGCGCTGCTGTGACACCATAGGAATGCGTGGGTTTGGGTTTTACCTTCGCCAAGTCAGGGATGGTCTCTGAGTTTGGCAACCTCACTTGGGAGCAGCGCTCAGTGATAAGCTCAATGGTGGGCGGAGGCTCCCAAGGCATCAGCTCGATGACCCTACGGCACTCCTCGTTAGAGTTCTCCCTAACAAATTCTACTAGCATCTCCTTTTGCACGACTGGGTTGGTAACTGCACGCGCCACGGACTCCCGAAGTCTATTTACAAAGGTGACAAACCTCTCTTGGGGACCTTGCTTTATGGTGGTGTAACCTTGAGCAGGGTTACCCTCAGCGGCTAATCCAAACAGCACCGATCGCGCTGCCCGCTGTACGTCTTTAAGGACTTCAGCCGGAATGGTATTGGCTTGGTCCCCGGGTTCAGAAAACGCTCCCTCCCCGCTAAGGTGTTCTATAGTGAGGGAGGCTTTGGCGGGGTCACCGCGATAGGTGGCAAGTAACTTTTGCAGCTCCCTATGCCACCTGCTTTCCCAAACCCAGAAATCTGGTTCGATTAAGAGGCTCGACATCAGGAGTTTTAAATCGTATGGTGCTAACAACGATGTTTCAAATTTGGCGTTTATCAACCCCTTGAAATAGGGAGAGGCGCGCCCAAACTCCTGGCTCGCTTTGCAAATATCTTTTATCACCCATTGCTGTATGGGCTCCCACCGCGCGGTGTTACGCTGCCGGTTGTACGTCACCGGTGCCGCCAAGGGCACGGCTACCGACAACTGCGATGGGGAAGAGGCCCCGGTGGTATAGGCCTCGGAGGCCCGGGTGAGATAGGCCTCATCCCTTCCCGCTTCCGGTGTAGGCCCGTGAGAACCGGAAGGTAGACCGTGGGAAACCGGAAGGGGTACAGCATGGGTAGGCAAGGGGGCGGGCACGCCAACGGGAGGGGCGGGGTTCCCGGCAGGGGCGGATCTCGGCGGAATTGGAGGCGGGACTGGGGTGGGAGTTACAGGATAAGAGGTGGGGCGACCGAGGGGGCGGAGAACTTCGTGGGCGGGAGGAAGGAGGCGCCCCGACGCAATGACATCATCGGCCGCAGGGGGTGTGACCGACGTGTCACTCGACGCGGGGGTGGGGGCTAGGGAGGAGGGGGCGGGGTAGAAGGGATTCGCGCCACTCCGGTTCGCGCGCGCGCCAAAGTCCAAACCGCTGCCGCATTGCGGCAAAAGTCCCGATCCGCCATCTTGCAATGGCGCAGCAAAATTTCTCCCACCGCCATTTTGTGGCGTTCCCTTAAATTCAAAACTACTATAACTCGGAGGGGGAATCCGCGCAACGGGCGCAACTGGGGACGGCGAACTGGGGTAAATGGTGAGGAATGGGTCCACCCTGAGCTGGCCAGACTCAGGGTAGAAAGGGTTGGTGACTGCCGTGCTTCGGTGGAGACTTCCATCGTCTCCGATTTCAACCCGCTTGCTTTTGCGAGACGGGCGTACCGGCGCATGGTCAGCCACCGGGATAGAGGGGGGCGGAATGAGGGGTTCAGGAACATGATCAGGGGTAGGGGAACTAACGTCAACCGCACTCGAACCCTCCCCAAACTCATTAACTAAAACATTATAAATTAAAGTCTGCAACTCAAAAAACCGTTTAACTGAAAAATCTCCCCTTTCAAATCTATCGGTTAATTTTTCCCCAACGTCATCCCAATACGAAAGCGTAAAAACCGAATTAGGATGAACGAAAGGAATGTTCCCAAGTACCCATTTCAAAAACATTTTAAGTAACTTTTTATCAAAACTTTCCCCCGAATCAACCAAACGGTATTTTAAACTATAATACAAAAAACTTAGCTCCTTCTCCCTCTTGCTTTGATGGTTGCCCATCCTATAACAAGAGAGGTTAATTCCCCACTCTCCAAAATAAAGTAGAAAACATGGCGGTTAACTCACCCAGAGGGACACTCGACCTCCGCGGCGACCTGCAGGGCTTTTTTCAACGTCCGAGGCTTCTGCTCCTCGCGACGACCGCCAAAGTAAATCCACAAACGAGAGATGTGAGGTGCCTTGATGAGCTCGGTTTCACCTCGATGCCTCAGTCCGTCGAGGTCGAGGGAGTCGCCGGCTTTTCTACGAGTCCGTACCTCCACAAGAGGGTTCAGGACACGTAGCAAGGAGCGCTCCAACAGGGTCTTCTCGGTATCCGGAGAGTCCTCTTCTGAAGCTACTTGCGTAGCAGCAGCGTTGGGCGCCACTTATTAAAATAATAAGTGTACCTCGTGGCTTCGCGGCCTCGTGGTCACCTGCTGGATGGTTGCCTCAGCCGCCCGGGCGCCACCAGGGCTAAGGTTTCCCTGCCCGCGGCAACGCTAATCCCAAGTGCTGAGGTCTCGGTGTTCGCAAGCGTGGGTTCTTGCTACCAGTAGCTGCGAAATCAAGGCAATAAGGAGCGGCGACTGTGCTGGGCAACAGGAACGTTTATTGAACCTCGTCCCAAGCACAATGGCGCCGGACAAGGCTGTGCAGGGACGGATAAACAACTCGGGCAACCAATCACGGCAGAGCAAGGGGGAGGAGTTGGGGCGGGGAGAGGAATCACAAACCAACCGGGAGTAAGGGAGGGAGGGAGAAAGGTTCAGGGACCAATCTGAGAAGCACCTGCACGGAGCTTTCCAGAAACAGGGGAGGATACAGAACTTGACAGACAACACAACTAACAAATTATCAAACAGAGGCGTAACCTAAACTAAATGGACTAAACCAAGGTCGGGATGGCTCCCGGGGGATTCTTTCCACGAGATGTTTTCACCCACCACCCTTCCTTCCGGGAGCCCGGGGCCGACGTTGCCATGACAACTGCAACAGGCAAGTATCCATGATCACTGGAGCCTGACCAGGTCCATCAGCAACCCAATACACTGAGGCATCTAAACATGGCATGCTGGGGTTAATTAATTGAACCCATAGACTTAGTGGTTAGACCTAATGGAAAATAAATACTGATGAGGCAAGAAACTTGTGTTCTGTTCTCTTTTCAGTGTAGGAATTGAAATCTACTTTGTCTCTTGTCTAGAGATAAGGTAAGGGAGATAATGAACACTGAATCTTTCTTGTTGTAGATGTACTACAGTGCATCCAGAACATTGGAAGGAGTGGGGGAGGGAATTTGGAACTGCAACCTAGCAAAGAGGGCATTCTTTTGGATGGTTCCTTAGGAAGAAAAAAAAATATATAAAGAAAAAACCAAAAAACTACTTGAGTAGTTCTTTACTCATCATCTGATTAAAAATAGACCTGAATCTGTGAACAGGTTGACACTGTGCTTTGAGACAGTAACCAGAAGCTGCAGATTCATACAATTCAGCTAAGTGCTTCTCTGATGAAATAAAATTTAATAACTCTGCTGTGCTAGCAGCCATACTGCTTTCAGATACTGCACCTAATTATATCCTTATTCCCTTTATATCTTTCTGTGACTGAAAATGTTACAGGTATGTACACCTTATCCTGTCTTCAGAATCTCAGTGAATAACTTTCTTCTGTTTCTGGATGGTAGTTGTGAGCTGTGTTTAAGGTAGAGTATGGCAGTTAGCCAGTACTTTAGATATTACATCAGACTCTGTGTGTTGCGGTTTTGAGGTTTGGGGATCAAAATTAGGTATAAACATTAATTTTGTAGTCAAAATTATTTGATTTTGTTGTGAGATAAGGATTAATAGTAGGCAAAGCAGGCTTATACTTTAAGGAATACAAAAAAAAATTTATTAACAGACTTAGAATAGGAATACTAATCATGCATTAATACCAAACCCTTTAGAACACTCTTTTTCCCTCCCCACCTTTTCCATTTTCTTTCTTACTGACCATACAAAAGGTAACACTTCAACTTATAGTTAATCCACCACCTCTGGAACAAAACAGTTTTCTTAATTTATGTAGAGAGAGAAGCTTTCTTTTGTTTTATCATGTTGACTCCCATAGGAAACATAGTTTCCATGGTTATTAGCTTTCTAGTAAGCGATTCTCTCTTTGAAGAGAGGTATTTGCTTTTCTAGACCCCTTCCCATTTCAGTAGCTTTCCCAGGGCCACACCAATGGACATATGATGGTCATTGAGGTGTTCTTTTTGAGAGTAAATGTTTCTATTACAGTGACAACGACATCCCCTTACTTTATCATCAGCAACACAAGTCTTCTTCTACTGTTTCCTGGGGCGAGGAAAGAAAAATCTTATACATAAAAAGTCTCAGTCCACTGCTTACAACTTAGAACATTACATTCCCTTTTTCTCACCTTTTTTAGACCATTATTAATATATTACAGGGTATATTACAGCTAAATTTATCAACATGGTTTTACAAAAGAACTTTCAGCATTTAAAGCACTCCTCATCTCTTCCTTCTTTGAAAATAAGCTTAATTATATTCATTAACTTAAAGTCTCTATGTTGTACCTTTCATAGGTGTCTTTTTTTTTTGCTCCTTCTGCGTGGGAGGGAGAAACGAATGTCCCCAAAGTCTCATTTTGAAATTAGAAAAGGAAAAGTTGTCTTTCGGCTGGGCAATGGTCACGTGGCTTTCGCCTGCGTGGTTTAAATGTTATAAGTTTTTGCTTGAAGTAGAGGAAAAGATCCCGTCTCCGCTGCCCCTCCATCTAAGCTGTGTTTTAGTCGTGGGGGTCTGGCGGGACTGCACCCATGCTGCAAGAAGTTGATTCAGGCTTCTTTTCTGCACCAGGCCGCCTGGGGCTGCCCAGCGGGATTCACATTTGAGCTCTGCGGGAAGAGCCCAGTTTGAGCTCTCTCTCTCTCTGCTTGGGGCTGCCCGGCTGGAGCCCGGTTCGAGCTCCTCTCTCTCTCTTTCTCGTGCCGAGTTCACTGAGGGGCTACCCGGGCAGGGCGCCCCCGAGGTCCACGGGGCCCGACCTCAAAACCTCTTCCCGCCGGGCCGTGCCGCAGAGAGGGGACTGGCCTGGCCCAGGCTAGGCAAACGGAGTCGGCGAAGTTCCTTGGGCAGGGGCAGCAGAATGAGGTGGCTTAGGTTCTCTCTCTCCCCTCCCCCTCCCCCCCACACCATGCAGGTTGGCAGCCCCAATCCATGTGGTTTGGGGAGACCTTACCCAGTTGGTGCAGAGGGGAGGAGAGCAGTGTCTTTCCTCTGCAAATCAGAAGCCTGAAAGAGGGCTTCTTCAGGTGTTCTCCTGGTTTTATGAGTTTTTAGGTAGGCAGAGTTTAATGCTGGCTACCTCATTTCCGACTCCACCTCCTCTTTCTACACTGGGAATTTTTAACAGCAATTACCCCATGACACTGTGTCTTATTTGTACTAGGAACTGAATTGTGAGAACTGCATCTTTGTTTGTACAGTTGACCAGTCTTAAATTATATTCTAGATGATAAAAAGCAGGGATTTAATCAACAATAAATAATTATATTTATTTGGCAAAAGGACCTAGGAGCTTTATTCACTTGTCTTTTTTTAATCTTTAAGGACTTAGCCAAGAGTTCAGTTTACCTTTGATATCTTGAGATGGGAACACTTCTTTCCCTTAACTCACAAACATGACAGACAGAAGTGTTCTGCCATACTTTTCACTTTAGGACACTATATGTTATATTTTCTGTGAGCCAAATATCCTTTACAGAGATGTCTGGGAAATAAGCCAGTTATAATGGTCTCAGGAGAATCAGCAGGATTGTTGAAAAACAAAAAAAGTATATTTAAGTACATGAATGTCTCAAATTAGCACAGCAAATGGCAATTGACAGCTTTTGATGAATCTTGGCACTACTTTCTGATCAAACAATGTATGAGGCTTTAAATTAAAATGTATTTCTCTCTTACTGACATTAATAAAGATGTGTATCTGTAGCTTATGAATTGTATCTAGCTATAATTCATGTCAATTTTGTCCAAATACTGTTTGTGTAGTTTTGGCTTATCTGACAACTGCGTATCTCAAAAGTGAGCAAAGCAGTGTCATTGCTAGGAATGACAGGATCATTTTCAAGGTACTCTGTTAATTTTGATGGCAAGGTGCTCAATTTCAGTTTATATGTTTTTGGCCAAGGTTGGTTGGTCCATCTTTGAGAAAGATGGCCTTTGGTAAATATTGATTTTTTTTTTTTCATTTGGAGGTAGCCCAAAGTGTTCCAGATTTACAGTCATGCCAGATTTTGAACGAAAATTCCCAGGAGCAGAGCTTATTGGGGAATATGCAGATACTCTGCTGTTTATAGAAGAACACTAGTGTAATCAAATATCAACATAAGTGCACCTTTAAATAGAAAATCATGCTGAAAAGGTCTTCTATTACACACTGATATATCTTTTCTGCATTTTGAAAGTCTGTATGAAGAACAAGTACCATTGGTTAATTAAGCATCCTTTATGGGAGAAAGTTTAAAGACTTGATGGTACATATATTGTAAAAAAGTAAACGCTCCTGACTCCTACCTTTTAGTCAGATGGTGTGCTGGTATGGAGTTGTTAAAAGGAAAGGGAGGAGATTCAGGAATAATTTCAAATTTTTCTGTCCCAAATGTCCAAACAGTCAGATGAACAACTAATCATATTTGTTAAAACTTGGAATTTTCACTTCTTTTATAATATTAAAGTTTATTTACTTATTTTTTAAATATTTTCACTTTGAGACCCCAAAAGCAACTTCACTTCTATCACAGTGTGTCTCATTTGCATTACACTTGTGGCATTGTTGTATGGCCTATCCATGGCATTTATAATGTGCTTAATTCTTACTGATGTCTTATAAGATAATGTATTGATAACATCAATTTTTAGGCGTACATTAAAAATTATAATAAATGTATATGCATTTATATGTATATACATATATATGTTTATATACATGTATCTATTTTAATTTTAAAATTATTAGGGCCTGATGCTACTTAAAACTGATTAAAACATTTAGATCAAAGCGTTCTCTGTCTGTGCTGTAATGAAAAGAAGCTAAGCATCAAATGTACTAATTAAAAAGGCAGCTGTTTTCTCTTTAATAGTTTGAAATAATTTTTGCTGGGAAGATGAAAAATGTCATCTTATCTTTAGAAGTTGCATAGCATGCAGTTGGGGGTTTTTTTGTGCCTTTTTGGTGGGGTTTTTTTGGGTTTTTTTAAATAAAAGCCAACAAAACCAAAACAAAACCAAGGAACATGATTTTTAAAATATCAAATAAATAATTTGTGATATCCAGATCCATTTTTCTTTATAAGACATTTACCAGCTACATGGCTTCAGAAAAGAGTTGCTGTTAGCTTTCCCCATCATGAGTGGAAAGACATAGGTCCTTCCAAAAGATAAGGTTTCATTTCATTTACGTGATTAAGAAAATTGGTTTTTTTCCTCAAATACTATCAGACTATACATTTTTAGAGCGTTTGATGTGAAGGCACCTAAAAAAGCTAGTTGTACTATATATGAAAAAACTGTATTGCCACCTCAAAATGCCTGTTTTCCAGGAAGTCTCCTTGACCAACAAAATTGTAAGTTAGGCTTTTAAATGCATAATATTTGCAGCCCAGGTTTTTATTTTTCTACTGGAAGTTTTGTCTGCTTTTCAACACAGCTCAGTAACACTGTGACACTGAAAATAAGACATCCCAGTTAATTCTTACTAACAAATGATGCTAATTATTTAAGTAATAAATATAAAAATTAATATTATATACTCACTCATAATAGCATATCTTATTGCATATTACTACTTCTTGAATGCAAAATGAAAAATTAATTATTTAACTTTAAAATGGAAGTTTAACTTTTTGAAATACCATTTTTTTCTTAAGCAAAATTATTCAAAATAATTTTTAACTGTTCTTGTACCTATTGAGTTCAGCAATGATAAAAGATTTTTTGATCAGTTATTAATTGCATATGGAAAAGAATTGCAGCTAAGCTTTCCAAACATATGTGACTGCTGGGAAAAACTTTATGCTTTTACCTTGCAAGGTTGTCTTTCAATAGTACTTTCCTGCCTATGTTGTCATTCCCACAGTGGTCCCTGTGAATCTTGCAGAATCTGTGGAACACACCCACACTGTTTCCTATACAGACCAGATTTCTGCTCCTACTTGGAAAAAAAAAAAAGTGCTTTTTTCCCCATTTCTGATTAATTAGTGAAAAATGGCCAGTGTCAGAGAAACACAAACTATTCCTTGTTAATTAACCCTGATACACTGACATCCAAGAAACTCTTAGCCCAAGCCAAGACCTATTATGAGGAGAATATACAAGTATCCTTTTGACAGCAGAAACTCAAAACATATGATGTCATTTGTGCATTAGTCCTGTTCTATATGGCTTGTAATTCCTGACCTCAATGGAAAGATTGATCATGACTTCTTCCATCTGATATTTAAGAAATGTTGCCTAGCATGTCTGGCAGAGTCAGTAATACATTTTCCTCTTTTTCTGTTTTGTCTCGTTTCTATAGCATCTGAGTTTTGCGTGATTTCTCATTAAACATTCTCAAGTTTCACCCACACAGGCCATCCGGACTATAGTTAATATTTTAGGACCTATCCCCTTAACTTTGATGTACTTTCTTGTAACTGCTAAAACATGGTGATATCTCTTCCTTCTGTCTTGACAACCTCCTCCTCACAAACCCAGACATAACAGAGGAACCAAAGGCTTGCTACTGCCAGCAGCTGAACTCTTTCAGATCTCTTCTATATTTTTCAAATCTGAGAAAATCTATGATGAGTAAAAGAAATCTGTGAATTCTTAGCAGCAAAAAACTTACCATAATGAAAGGCCTAAAGTCCTAAATCATAAAATATTATATTAAAAATAAGTTTCATGTCAGTGGTTCCTGAATTTGGTTTGTTGCATTAGATTATGAACACCAAAATGATACTGTGATGACCAGCACAGGAGCAATGTGACCCACTAAAATGGATTCATTGTCAATACTATAGCTTGATCCCTGTCCACCTGAAGCTTATTTCCCTCTCAGGTTCATTGCATTTCGTCTGAGTAACTGTTTTATGAACTAACAAGGTCCATTCCACACCTATTACTCGAACAAGCCTTTTACTCTGATTTAACCCAGAAGTATCTCTCAAACAGCTCAGTCACTTTTGAAATAGTCTTAGGGTCTGATGTTACTATTAATCATTCTTACAAAGTGAAAACAAGCTTCGAAGATAACAAAGGTCAGAAAAATGTTTTAAAGAAATCAACAGCTCTCATAATACTTGTGCTTATTATAATAAGACACCTGTGATCCCATCCTTCTGATCCTGTGTGATTGCATAATGACATTTCTTTCTTAAGGATGGACTCACACAAATGTTTCATGGTCTGTCTCGTAATGTTGACTAACTGAAT
This sequence comes from Eopsaltria australis, assembly GCA_034509425.1. Classification (NCBI taxonomy): domain Eukaryota; kingdom Metazoa; phylum Chordata; class Aves; order Passeriformes; family Petroicidae; genus Eopsaltria; species Eopsaltria australis. Next base: position 106,133 of record JAVTVJ010000260.1, on the reverse strand, counting down.
CATGATCACCTGCTGGTTAAGCACAGTGACTGATCATGATTGGCAACTTATTCTTCTTTACTGTTATCTGCATCATTCAACCCAGATGAAACGCTCAGTCCCAAGGACATGGTTTGGGCATTGGTGCACATGCAGTGGGTTACTAATGACTGAAGGAGGCCCACTGAGCCACAAGCAGGAGCTGCTTGGAACTTTTCAGCTTGAGAAAAGAGAATAAGGGCAGAATTCAGTTCCCTTTACTCATGTGTCCAGGGCAGCCTAGATGTTCCAGGAGTCTAAGATATATTCAGGAGTGCAACAAGGGCTTTTTGAGTAGCATCTGTGGACAAGGAGAGATACCCAAGCATGTCCAACAGACACTAAGCATCTATGCTTACGTAGAATTGAGCTCTAGAGTTTGTTGATCCTGACTGAGATCACAATCATCACATATAACACCTACGTTCAGGTTTCATAACCTCTGAATTTGACTCAAGGAGACTGTAATAATGGAGAGTTTAAGGGCTGTCATGGAAGAGACATTGCATTAGGCATCTCTAAAATGTGGTTGAGAAAGGTTTTTACAAGGTAGGGGGTTCACTCCACTTCTAGGAGAGGCACATGAGACTGATTTCTTTGAGAGAAGATAAGATTTCCTTCCTCTCCTGCTCCCCAAAAGTTCTATTGTAGCTGCTTTTATATAGTTCTGTCTTTTGTCTGTATAAATTTATTGCAAATTACAGAAAATTCCTTGAAGTTTGCCACAGTTTATTTTTCCTCTTTTGTTATTTGTTTTCATACTACTGCAGAAATCTGATCACTACAGAACCGCTTGCCAAAATAGCAAAGAAACAGGGTAGGGAGAGTAATGGTGATCTTGCCAAAGAATTTCTATCCAGTATGCTTCACAGTGAACAGAGTGCTCTGCCTCAGTAGTCATTGAAACACTGATTGTTTCTGACACTGCATCCATAACCTGTGTTAAATTTAAATATATTTGCACTGTTAATCAGAATGCTACACAGACAGCATAATGCATTTAGGTGTCTGCTATGCCTGAATGTGTTATTCTAGGGATTCAAATAGTTTTAATTGGCTAGTTTGTGATAATGATCCTTAAATTCCTTGTCTCATCCTTCTTCCCACTTCATTGCCATAGTCATGCACAACTTAAAATTGGAGGATGGGCATAGGTTATGCAAAAGGGTATTTTACCAGGGATTATAAGAATATATCACAAAACAGACATAAATATTTCCTAGAGTGAAGAACACTAGGACTTGAATTTTTGTAAGGTGTATGGATACATTGTCATTAAACAGAGGATCAACATATGTTGCTGTATGCATGATTCCCTACATCTGTCAATTTTTCCCTTACCCTGTCAAGAAATATCCTCTCCCTCCTCAAATTGTGAAGAAAACACTGTTAAGTCACTACATTTCCCACTGTCCTTTCAGAATGTCAGTGGTTGAATGATGGATTGAAGGATCTCTAGAAAACCTTGGCTTTAATCTTATACAAAATGATAGTTGACTTTATGAAGAATATCCATTTCACTTTCCTGAAGAACCTTGCTGTTTCTGTGGTGAGGTGTTTTAGGGAAAGATTTTTTTCATTTTAGAAAGTGTTTTTGGGGCCAGGAATTAAATCTCAAAAACCTGTTAACAGGGATGTAACAATCTGTTAATCCATGACTTTTTGGATTTTCACTGAAAGTGAATAGGATCAAAGTTTAAAAATCTGAACTATTTTATGCTATTATATACTTATTTTGTTTTTCATGTGTGTTACATTCCCTGCTTTATCCCGCCCCGGTACCGGCGGCAGAGCGCTAGCGTGAACCTGGGAGGCCGTTCGCGTTCTGGAAGGCTTCCCCGGTGAGCCAACGATGGGCACCGCTAGTCCGCGTTCGGTCTGGGGAGATGTTGCCCTCAGAGCACGGCGAGATAGCAAAGAACTCCCAGAGAAGGAGGGCTCTTAGTATGTGAATTTGGGAGGTTTATTACCCCCAAGGGAGCACAGGGACCAAGAGCCAAGAACAGCTCATTACATGGGTATTTAAGGGAGGAACAACATCCAATGAACTGAGGGCAAAGGGGCAATACAGGGGAGGGGCTGGGGTGCATGGTCGAATGAGGTTTAGGGAGAGGAGGGGGGAAGAGAGAACAACGAATGAACAAGGGAGTGACAGGGAATTTCCCAAAACGGGGAAACATAACAGACAAATCAAGGAACCAATAGCAGGAACTTGGGGTTCGTGGCTTGGTGGTCCAAACCACTGTCTCTGGCAGCTTCGGGGGGAAACTCTCTGTCTGTGGAACATGCCACCGGAAGTCCTCGTCCTTCCTGGTTCCGAACCACCGCAACACATGTACATATTAGATGACTGTCTAACAATTCTGTTTTAGAAAATTTTACCTTCAGAGGATTTTCCCTTTGCAGAGAACATAAGGACTAAGAGGAGTAGTAGACTTTCTTCTGTTTACATATCTACCTCTATGTGAGCTGTGTTGAAGACCGCACTTGCTTTTCTGCTTTCAGTGGATGTCTGTGTGTTATTTCTACAGAAAAGTATTGTGTATTTTCCTGCTTTAGTTTTCAAACGTGTCTGAGAGAATAAAAACCCTCCTGCATTCTTCTTACCTGACATATATATATTCCTCCTCTACTCTGATTCCCCATAGTTGTCTACTTACTACTTTCTCCTCAATTCCTAGACAAAGGCTAAGCAGAGTAATTCCAAAGACAAAAATTTATTTCCCATACACAGAATATTTATAAAGATTGCTTGTCAGAAGTAATTTACAGTGCTACATCGCTCTGGAATGATGTGAAACACGGCTGCTTTCTTAAACAATCATTTGTCAAATGGACTACATAAAGCAGACAAAGTATCTCACTGGTGAACATTGATTATGCAGTTCCTTCACTAGCAGTTGAACTTCCAGTTTAAAGCTCATGCTTTTAAAGTCAGAATTAGCTTTTTTAATGGGTGAAATATCCTAAATATTCCCTCTAAAAGCATGCTGCCTTTTTGATGTATTATTCAACTATTTTCAGTCTTAGTAAAACACTGTTCCAGTTTTTACTGAGCATGAGACTTACCTTGCTTCCACCCAACTACCTGTCAATCATACAGTACTCCCAGATGTCCCTGAACAACCTTCTCCTTTTAATTAGAAAAGAAAAAGTCATTCTTATATTTGTGTGTGGACTTCAGTGCTGGCTGATGCCCTTTTTTGGATTTTTTTTCTTTTTTTCCATTATGTAGACTAGTAAATTTGACTATAGACAAGATTATTTTTTAAACTTTATTATTGAAAGTCACATAGCCCTCTTAATGAAATACTCTTCTATTGTGCCAATAAAAGCTTTATTTTATGGATGATCAATGTATTTAATAGATTTATTAGCACACAGAAACATTTAAGTCACTTTTTTCACAAGAAGGTTTACTGTAATTAAGTTTATATCTTTGTTAAGATTTGTTAGTCTGTAAGAGTATGCTTTGAATATAGGTCTATAGGTATGAATATTCAGAATTCAGTATAAATTAAGCTATTGCATTTAAACAAAAAAAATAGATTCTTAGATACATTGGTGATTTAATCTGAACCCGTCTCCTACCTTAGAGAAAAGTGTCAGAAATGGTTATAAATATCCATATAAATATAAATAAATATATAAATATAAAATAACTCAGGTTATTTTTTCAGTATCCTGAGGAAAGCCCATGGCTATTAGACACTTTCAATCATGCTAATATTGCAGTTGCTTTTTATTTGAAGAGTAAATGGATGACAGAGTAGTAGTAATTTTTCAAGTTTACAATTCCACACCAGTTACAACCCTTTCTTCATTTTATCTGCTATTAACCTTCATCTATGTGCACACCTCTAACCATTTCAAAAGACCAGAAAGAAATCAGATAAAATTGAGTTACTTGCTCAAGGTCTTTAGCTGTAGTTATTTTAAGGGTCTTTAGTGTTTTAGCCAGCACATGAGAGATGAAAACACACTGCTTTGCATTGTTGTGCCTCATAAGATGTGTGATCCTTTTCATTCTTCGCTCTTTACACCCATGTTGCTTGAAGGAGTTGATTTTAGACTTTCACAGGGGGCAGAATGAGACCTCCCTTGCTCTTTTGTTATCGACAACAGCTTTAAATGCTACTTTGAGCAAAAATCTCCCACGATAACTTTTGTATCCAAGGGCTTTGTATGTTCTGAGGACAGATATTCTTTCTGCTGTCTTTCTCTTCTGGACCAATGTTGATGAGGGGTGCGGGTCCACAGCCGGCTGAACGAGCCAGCAGTGAGCCCAGGTGGCCAAGAAGGCCAGTATCATCCTGGCCTGCATCAACAATACTGTGGCCAGCAGGACCAGGGCAGTGATTGTCCTGTACTCGGCACTGGCGAGCCACACCTTGAATCCTGTGTTCAGTTCTGGGCCACTCACTGCAAGAAAGACATTGAGGTGATGGAGCATGTCCAGAAAAGGGCAATGGAGCTGATGAAGGGTCTGGAACACAAGGAACTCCTTGTAAGGAGCACCTGAGGGAGCTGGGGGTGTTTAGCCTGGAGAAAAGGAGGCTCAGGGGTGACCTTATTGCTCTCCACAAGTGCCTGAAAGGAGGCTGTAGAAAGGTGGTGGTCACCCTCCCAAGCAACTAGTGACAGGAGAGGACACAGCCTCAAGTTGCACCAGGTGAGGCTCAGGTTTGGGGTCAGGAGGAATTTGTTCACAGAAGGGTTGTCGAGCATTGGAACAGGTTGTGCAAGGAGGTGGTAGAGTCACCATCCCTGGAGGTATTCAAGAAAAAGCTGCACATGGTACTTAGTGCCATAGTCTAGTTGACAAGGTGATGATCAAAGATTGGAGCCAATGACCTTAGAGGCCTTTTCCAACCTAAATGAGTCTGTGATTCTGCCACCTCCTTTGCTTTTCCTTAGCATATGCTCAGGTGCCACAAAGCAAGCTTGCGTTATTATACATGCTTAAGGCTGAGTTCTTGGACAAGAGTTACCTGTGCGACCTGGGTTCAAATCTATTTCAGCTGGGTTACAACGTGTGGTTCTAACATTTTAAGTCATTTTAAGGATTATCTAATTATAACAACAGTCCCACTTCCTTCACTGCTATTGCTTATGAAGTATTAGGCAATTCAGAAGAAGAAAGGAGTGTATGATCTGACCCAGTGTATTCCAAGATCTTGTAAGTTAAAAAAAGGTAACATGAGACAAAAAGGATTTTAACAGAAAAGGAAATTAATGATCAGGATGATAATCCTGGCAGATGGATATGGGGAAGTTGAGAAGATAGGACTAGAAGTGTTTTTTAAGGGGAAATGAGACTTTTTGGGGTTTTTTGAGACAGATTAATATTAAAATAATTATTGGAAAAATATCTTTTGCAAAGAGTCTCAAATTTTGAATAAACACTTCTTTCTGTGTCAGCTTTGAATAGTGGAAGTGAAAAGAAACAAACAATGTGTGTAAAAAGAAAAGGCATGTTCTTTTTGAAGGTGGCTGATAATGGGATTCTGCTATCTGTAATTCAGGAATGCTACTTTGTTGGAGTGCAGCACAGGAAAATATACCTGCATACACACTACCTAGTACATTAGACTTCTTTTTATAAATATTCACCCAGAAACACAGACACTAAATTTATTCAATCTTATAGCTCCTAGTTCTGCAGGTACTGTGATTTGAACTCTGAAATTGCTCTTCCTGTGGCTACCTCAGTGAGACAGAATACAGCATTAAGTAGGGTAGCTTTCATGTTTCTTTTCCTTATTCCTAATAGCTGCAGATACTTTAGAGTTAGATTAACTTGTCTTTTTTTTTTTTTTTTTTTTTCTGAAGACTAAGCAATTCAGTCTGTGTACATGAATGGCATGGAGAAAAGGAGAAGGGAGGGAAACAAAATAAACTTTCAGGAGGGACTATGGGAGTTCTCATGAATGAAACAGGTCATTGCTACTCCTTGGATCATCACCAGAAATTTACATTTTTATTCCCATAAAGCAGGAGGTATCTTGCAAGGCAGTGTAAGGTTTTTCTTGGGCATTTTAATGCTTTTACATCTTTCTTTCTGCATCATATATGCTTAGTTGTTTAGGGATCTAGAACTGAGAGCCACAGAAGCAGAGGGGAAAGACATGCTGTTTATCTGACTTGTAGTCAGTTGGTAAAAGTTTTGGAACTGTTTCTATTATGAGTAGATTTGTGAGTCAGAGACTGGTCCAACCTGCATCCATCTCTGTGAATTTTCTTTGTATAAAAAGACCCCAAACAAAAAAAACCTGTTTGCACTGATGGATGCTGTACAGAATCCTAAGACTCACAGAGGCATAAGACTGTAGTTGAAAGCGTAAAACACACAATTTAGACAAGTAGTTCAGCTGTTAAGCAACACTGAAACATCTTTAATATGACCAACTACTTTGTAGGTATCCAGAAAATTTCCAGAAATCAGTTCTGGAAACATGATAGGTAGTTCGGAATTGTCATCACAGAATGCCAATGTGACTGCAATAGGTAGTCATGTAAGAGAACGCGGCTACTGTAGCAAAAAAAACAACTTTGGTGCACTTTTTATCCTAAAAACACAGAGTGAAAAACAGATGAAACTGCCAAAGTTTTATAAGGCTTGACATGGAATTGTTGGTATTTATGTGGATTCCATGTAAAGTAAAAGGTCAGGACATACTTGAAACTCAATCCTAACTGAAAATATTTGCCACTTGCAGTAAGCCTGGATCAACTTTCTGGTTGTGATGAGAAATTCAAACATTTTTGTCACTCAGTTAAATCCTAGATGCTACACTGAAAGGTTTTTGTGGGAGTTTCTTTTGGTAGAAAGCCTCTGTAAGTCAGCAAAGTGTGATGTATTCTTATCTTCTCAACATGACTTGCATAACTTTTTTCCTTTTCTTTTGACCATAAAAATGAAGAAATAAAATGTTTTATGTGCCATTAGGGCACAGCTGGGGATAGACTGACCCTTATTCTACTCTCTCCAGAGTAAGACAAATTAGGTGGACTGTGTTATAATTGCTCTAATAAGCCAAACACTCTCAGGACATATTCAAGCCACCCAAGAACAACAGTAAGATGTATATGGTCATGTGAACTGTATTGTTTCTTATGCTTTGGATTATTAACAGGAAAATTTGTTTTCCTCTTGGGCGCATTCCTGTGGAACACACAGGGGCTTGGACTTCCACCATGTAAACAGTCAGAAAACATACAGTAGTATTTTAATCTCTGGTGCTAGATGCCCACTCAGTACCTCAAATTTGAAGAAATTCAAACTTGCAGCCCAAATATTTGGCTCCTTCCAAAGGAAGCAGAACCTGCTGTCTGAAGCACTGGGAAGAAATTCTGACTTCACTGAAGTCAGTGACAAACAGGCTTGTGCATTGGTACCTAGAACTGACATGAGTTCTGTGTATGAACAGAAGAAATGTTCTATGTGATAGTTATGCAGCTTCTCTTTAATTTGATGCTGCTACAAATTTCCTAAGTGAAGGGAAATAAAGAACAAAAACAAAACAAATTTCCCAGGTTCTGAAGCAGTTTTATGTAAGTAGTTATTTAATTTACAGTTATTATTGCAATCTGATGAGCTAATTAATACTCTAAAAATTGCTGCCAAATGGTCATCAAAAGAACCATTTTACTTTAAACTTGCCTGTCAGGGAAGTGATACTTCTCATGTGTTTCAATTCATGTTTTCAATTCTTAGAGAAGTAAAGAGGAAGGTCAGCAGAACTGCCACCTTGGGCTTCCATGGAGTAGATTACAGGCCTTTCAGTCTGACTTTGGTCAGGAAAGGTCATGGAGCAGATAATCTTGAGTGTCATCCTGTGGCACGTGCAGAACAACCAAGGGATCAGGCCCAGCCAGCATGGGTTTATGAAAGGCATTGACCTGCTGGACCAACTCATCTAATGCCAGGGCAACCTACTCCATAGATGAGGGAAAGGCTGAGGATGCTGTCTACCTGAACTTTAGTAAAGCCTTTGACACTGTTTTCCACAGCATTCTCCTGGCAAAATTGGCTTTGATAGGTGCACCCTTCACTGGATTAAAAAAATACCAGTTGGCTGAGCCCAAAGAGTGGTGGTGAATAGAATTGAATCTGGCTAGCAGACAGTCACTAGTGTTCCCCAGGGCTCAGTATTGGGGCCAGTTCTGCTTAATATCTTAATCAATGATCCGGACATTGAGTGCAGTCAGTTCACAAATGACACCAAGTTGGATGGAAGCGTTTATCTGCTGGAGGGTAGAAAGACTCTGCGGAGGGCTCTGGACAGGCTGGATTGGTGGGCTGAGCACAAGTATAGGAGGTTCTACAAGGTGAGGTGGTGAGTCCTGCACTTGGGTCACAACAACCCCATGCAGTGCTATGGGGTTGGGGAAGAGTGAATGGAAAATGACTCATCAGAAAAGGACCTGAGAGTGCTGGTCAACAGTAGCTGACCATGAGCCAGCCGTGCCCAGGTGGCCAGAAAAGCAACGGAATCCTGGCTTTTATCCACAATAGTGTGGTCAGCAGGTCTGGGTAGTGATTTTCCCCCTATACTTGGCACTGGTGAGGCTGCACCTCAAATCCTGTGTTGAGTTTTGGGCCTCTCACTTACAAGAAAGACATTGAAGTACTGGAGCGTGTCCAGAGAAGGGAAACAAAGCTGGTGAAGGGTCTGGAGAACAAGATTTTTGAGGAGTGGCTGAGGGACCTGAGGTTGTTTAGCCTGTAGAAAAGGAGGCTCAGGAGACACCTTATGACTCTGGAAGGAGGTTGTAGCCAGAAGGGGGTCAGTCTGTTTTCCCAAGTAACAAGTGACAGAATGAGTGATCTCAGCCTCAAGTTGCATTGAGGAGGTTTATATTGGATATTAGTCAAAATTTCTTCGCTAAAAGGGTTGTCAAGCCTTGGAAGAGGTTACCCAGGGAAGTGATTGAATCACCATCCCTGGAAGTATTTAAAAGATGTGTATATGTGGTCCTTATGGACATGGTTTAGTGGTGGATTTGGCAGTGCTGGGTTGGACTAGATGGTCTTAAAAGTATTTTTCAACCTGATTCTGTGATTCTATTCTATGGATTGAACTATTACTATAAGTAGTAAACTAGTCCTTTTTATTCTTTTTTTTAGGAATCCCTCTTTTCTCTTATTTGATCTGTTTTTCTGGGGAGTGATTAATTTACCTGTAATGAGGAACGAAAGGGAAAAAAACAGGAGTTGGGAGGGTAGGTGTGCATTCTCTTCCTCTTCTCTGGACTCATCATGCTCTCTCTTCTCTCTCTTCTTTATCTGTTATTCTTATTTCCTATCTTACTTCTTTTCCATGCTTTCAGTAATAAGTGATATTTATACTTCCCTGGCTAACCTATGCGCTTTTCCTCCTTTCATTTCATTTTCTCCTGTCATTGTCCAAAGTTGTAAATTCACCTCCTGTTCTCTAATCTGTTCCTCTTCCTGTCATCACTTTATTTCAAGCCTGCTCTATGCCCTTCCTCAGCATTTTTAAAGTGCATAATTTTCTCTCCTCTTCTCGTCTTCTTTTAAAGTGTTAATACCATATTCATGCAGCAGGGGTGTTCAAAGTGGAGACAGGGATAGCAAGGAAAGAAGGAAGCTTTTATCCCCATAAAATCACAAAGAAGCAGGTTGTCTGTGAATGTATGTCATTGTACCTGAATTCTCTCTTCATCCTGGGACCAGTATGGTAGAGAAGTACACTATGAAAACATGGAACATAGTCCATCAGCAGTTTACGCTGTTGCTTTTAGATGTGGGTCATTCTGGCATAATAAAGGAAAGATGGAGTTATGTCAAGCTAATTCTTAACACATAGTAGTTTACTTTCAGACCTAATAAACCATAAATTGTTTGCTTTGTGTCGAGCAAGCTAAAAGGTATTACTACCTTAAAAGTTGTGTTCTCTTCTAATGGGAAGAAAAATAGAGGGTTCAGCAGGAAGATCAAGAAAGAGTTTAAATTGGAAAGAGGGCAATTAACAGAAGCAAAATTTCATTTCTCTTGCTGAAAGTATATTTAAGAAGGGGAATATATCACAATAATCAACCAGGTTTTTTGCCTTCAGCCTGTCTGAGGCCATGTGGTTTGGAGATCTGATCACTAGTCCGAAAAGGAAAGGCTGTTTGCAAGATTTCTGGGGTGTTTTTTCCTGGAAAAGGTGAGAGGACAAAAGTAGAAATCTATGACATATACTTTATGCCTTGTAAGGAAAGTATTCATTTGTCTATCTGCCTCTCTCTGTCTCTCTCTTTATTTCTACATGCATATATATAGAGATCCATATGTTTCAAGCTGTCACTAAATTGATTTGGAGGCAGATTTTTCTTTCATGTGCTGCTCTGAAGATTAGGTTAAAAAGGCAATATTTAACATATGGCTTAAACCAATTGAATTGGATTTTCTTATTTGTTTTGCTCTTTTACATTCACTGTTCAGTATTTTATGGAGTTTTGCATGGTATTTCCATCAGTAATAACAGTTCTGACCACTTGGAGACAGAACGGTGCCAAAGCAGAAGATAGTGTTTGAAAATTCAAACAGCAGTTTGTAACAATCATGCTTGCTTAATGCACCCCACAACATTTTGGCATATACAGAATCTGTGGAATTTTTAAACCATTTCTAAACTCATATTTTGGATGAGCATGAGTAGATGCCTCTTTGTTGTATAAATCAGTCATTATTTTCTCATTTGTGTTTGTGCTGTCTTCCAGTACTCTTGATTTCTTTAATAGTGTGAACTTTGGTTCTGTTTCTCTTTCAAAATACTGCTTCCATTCAATTTTCTTTGCAACAGGTTCATTGGGCAGTACTTTGCCCATTTTTATCCTCTTGTGTTTTGTTGTTTTGTTTTGGTTTTTTTCCTGGTGCGTAACTAAAACAATTTTCTGATTAAATTGACTATTAATAGCCATTATTTACATTAATTTGCACTTGTAATAGCATCGCTAGAGGGAAGTATTGATTGAATTAGGCACACGCGAGTGCTCTTTGGAAACTTAACTGCAGAAAAGCCTCCAGTACAAACATTTTTGCATTTTTAATATATGGTCATGGCTTTCAAGTCCATTTTTCATTACATCCTAAACATAAAAAGTAAAGGTAATCTTAATCACCATGTGTATTAGACATTGTTATTTGTAACTTTAATGTGTGTAAAAGAACATTCTGTGATTTTTATGAGAAAGAATGTGCATGAAGCTTTGTAGAAAGTAGATGGCATTGAAGTTATTGTAAGTCATAATTTATTAGAAATAATTATTAAAGCATAACGTTTTGATGATAAAAATATAGACTTTTTCTTATTTTTTATTTTTCAGGGAAAATGCTGTGCAAAATAAATATCTTCTAATTCATTAACTGTCTCCTTGAAAAATCTCAGTACAGTATATTTTATAGTGATGGACAGCAAAGATAAGCAGAATTGTAAATTAAAACACTGACTCATTTTTTCTTATTGATTTTCAGGTCTCCTGACAAATGCAGCAACACAATCCTCGTAGGAGTGGTTTAGGCTCTCTGTGAGCTACTTAGTCAAGTTTCACTGCTGTTGATCATCATCTGTTATATGTCATCAACTCAACTGTCTGTTTCTCTGTATCTCATGAATGACAGCATAATTCCTCTGCATTATGAGCTAGTTTGTTCTACCATTCTAAGGATCACTGAACTAAGGAATATAGAAAAAGAGATATGCTTGGGTATTAGCAATACAAAACAGTTCATGGTTAACGTTTCATCTGCGTTATACACCACTGCTGGACTTGCTGTTACCTACATGTTTCAATCCGAAGAGTCTGCTACAATGAAGAGTATCATCCCAATCAGCCTTAGAGAAGACTGTTTTGCCTATGGGAGGACACTGAGGTGCAAAAGAGAAACTCTTCTTGTGCCCTAAACTGTCTGAATTGCTTTTATTTTCTTATACTTTCAGTATTTACAATAGACCAAAGAGCAAAATCTATTTTAAAGTGGACACAATCTTACTCTTAAGAGAGTTATGTCATTACATTGAAGGCGGTCTCCACAAAGACGATTCCAGCTTTCACAAAGCTGAAATGTTGTCCAGCAGAAGTCTTTATGGAAAGCTGAAGTAAAAACTAACTCAGAGACCTGCTCTCGAAATGCCATGTTCAAGAGAACATAACAGAGCACTGAGAGAAAACGGCCTATGTTTGAAAAACTTGGACAAGAAGGACACAAACTGTCTACATGGCACCTTTATTCCTCTGTACTTAGATTGACTTTCTCGTACTAAAATAATTTTCCGTTTTAACCAGTTAAACATGCCTCTTCTACAGTTCCATTTTTGATAGTTAAAGTTGGATAATACAGTATTTGCAAAGAGCATGTTTGGTCATCTGTGGCTTATGTCTCATCTGATACACCATTTAGCACCAGAAAGCAAATTAAAGAGAAAACAAAAGTAACACTTGTTTGAAAGAGATCATTAAATGTATTTTGAAAAGCCTAAAGTTATATATTTAACAGTTTTTATATGTTGTATATTTGTAGAAAATCCTATTTAACAATTAACGTGATAACTCTGACAGTCATGAAAAGTGGTTCAGAGTTAAGTTGTGTTTTATTACTTCAGTTGTCTCTGAAGTGACCGGTGTCATTTGCTTTCTTCCATTGGGACATTCTGGATGTAAAGCATGACCAGAGAGGACTGTGTAGAAAAAGCAAAGAATAATGTTGTTTATATTACATAAATGCATTCAACCATTGCACTGTTGGAAGGCATTTTTTATTTTAATTTTATTTTTATTTTTTTTCTTTATGCACTGATAAAAATAGAGTGTAAAATATTTTACTCATTGCTCTTCATAGCAAGGTCCTTCCTTCCTTCCTTCCTTCCTTCCTTCCTTCCTTCCTTCCTTCCTTCCTTCCTTCCTTCCTTCCTTCCTCTTCCCTACTTTTATGTAAGGGTCAGTTTGAAGCCTGTTCCTTGATCCCATTTTCAGTGTTTTACCTCATTGTTAGAAAGCCCACTTTTTCAGCATTATTGATTAGTGAAAATTTAGCAAAGACAGCATAGACATGGGAGAAATTATGATAAAACAGAAACAAAACCTTGTTCCTTTCACTGTACCTTTTGACATATAAGTTTGGTACATACTGATATGATACAATCAACAAGGGAGCTTAATTTATTCCTGGCAAATGTATTATGGTTTCAAGTATACTACCTAATACTCCAATTAACTTTTAGTGTTATGCTAGTTCTATTCTACTAAAGAAAAACATATAGAGCTTGTTCAAGAGACCATAGATGAAAGGTACAAAAATGAAAAGTTGATTAAAGAATTTTTTTAAAGCCTACTCAAACACTGGGGCTTATTTAATGCAGAGGTTGCAGGAAAAGATGAACTTATGGATAATTTTGTCTTCAAGTAAAATAAATATATACAAAATTCTTATTTAATCATAGGATTTTGACCAGTATCAAAGTAGCAATTAAAGCCCAGGCACTTGTAAAGTGTTATGGACTGACTGCACTATAAATGACCAATGTCAGGTTTAAAATGTCATGCAATAAATTATGGTAAATACATTTAGACCTCAAGAGCCAGATCCCTCACTCTACCAACTCTCTGTTTTGATTTATTTTAAAGGGAGCTTCATAGCCTTATTTAGTAAACACAGAAAAAATGAAAGATGTTACATCATTTTTGTTGCTTTACAGTATTCAGTTTTGTGTTGGTACAGCTAAATTATGAAAAATAAAGAAAATCCTTTTATAAGTGAGACTTTTTCCCTGAGCATGATGTCACCAAAGGAAGTTCACCAGGTGATAAGTAAGGTGGGAGCACAGAGAGGAAGATGGAATTGGAAATTGAGGATATGAACTGTATTTTGAAGTTTTACCCTTCCATTTTCGTGTCTTGGGTACCTTCATTTTGATGTGCTCAGTTACAGATCATATAAAGGTCATTTATTTTCCAGAAAATGGATCCTCTAGGAACAAGAGGATCTAAGAATGGACATATTAAATCTTTACATCTCAAATCATACAGTTCAATCAGTTCTGAATATGCAACCTTGTGTCTTTGTTTTCTAAATACTTTAAATACTCAAAAATGGGTAGATGTACATGGTACTAAGGTCTACTCTGGATAAGAGCTATAAAAGAAAAAAGATTCTGATTACTCTTCAGAGATGCATTCTACTTGCTGAGTCTCTGTTACGATCTAATTATTAAGGTTCTTTAGAGATACCTCTGCCCGAATTAAGGTACAAGCGAGACCATATGCCAATCATTAGTATGAGTTTTATTTGACAGTAATTATGAGAGTGTCCTGGGTTAGGCCAGAGGGGTCAAAATCTAGGAAGTGATCTGTGCTGCAGGAAGGAATACAACTTCCTTCCTGCGAGAGAGAGCCAATAATCAGGTAGTTTTAAGGATTGATAGGTAGGTAAACCAATTAAAAAGTTGATCCGCCTTCGAGGAAAAAAACCATATATAAGCAGAGACTCTCTAAAGCTCTTCCTCTTTGGACCTGCTGCTGCTGTGTGGAGAGGAGCAGCTCCTGCTTCTCTTGCTGGTAAGGCCCCCCCCCCCACCTCCTTCCTCCTTCCAAAGGAGGGATTGGGGGGGGGAAGGGAGGATTTCTGGCAGCCGTGCCGCTGCAGCCGGGCAGGCATGGGGGAGGAAACGATTGGAATTTTCAGCAGATCCAGCTCAGCTGGTGTGTCAGCTACACAAGAGGGAGAGCCGGGCCAGGCAAGGACCAGGCCGGACTCCATCCAGCTCGGGCCAGGCCCTGCCCTGTCACCCCGGGCCCAGGCCGAGCCAGCTTGGCAGAGCCAGACAGAGACTCTTGAGAGCGTCTGGCATCCAGCTCGGACCTGTTCAAACAGCCCGGCAAAGAGCACGTGATCTTCACACTGCTGGAGAGAGAGAGACAGAGATTAACTCTCTCCATGCCTGGACTAAACTCACAGACACCCATCCTTCCTCACAGAGAGAGGAACGAGTGAGGACATCTACATAGTGCAGCGCAGAGACTTTACAGTCAGTGAGGAAAGCAGAACTGATACTCACAAGGAGGTGCATGGGAAGTTGCTTCAAGAGTGAAGCTGAAAACTCTTTTGGAGAACCATGATTGGGGACTGAGCTAATAAATTCTCTGTAATATATGAAGATATAGTCCAAAGGGGGATGTGAGGTTCTTATTGCAGCCAATGAACTGAAATACCTAAGTACAGACAAGTAAGTGTTGAAAAGTACAGCCTGATGAGAAACTCAAACCAAGAGAGAGGAGAGGCTGTGACCCAGAGCCCTGGTCCCGGGGAGAATGCTAGAGAACCTGAGTTGTCAGGAGAACCTGTGTTGCTGGGCACAGAAGAAGGGATTTTCTTTGTTGCTGCAATTGAACTGTGCATCCTTAAAACAGGTACCCTGTGGACTGTTCATAACCCACCATAGTGGCTGTGGGAAGGCTACTGGTGTGGGAGGGATCCACCATTAAGCTGGACTTTGCTCCGGGCGGTGGTTAATGGTGAGGCAGAAGACCCATAAAAACTGTATTTTTCTTACAGAAAATCCATGGTGTAAGCAAAAGAAACTTCTCTCCCTAAATGAACTGGAACAAGAGCTGTTTCTGAGGTGGTAAACTGACTAGAGGTCGAAGTGTTGTCTTTTGTATGTTGTCAGGGAGAAAGAAATGGAGAGGTGGGGGAAGGAGGGGTGGTCTGAGGAGTTTGTTCTAGTTTTTTTCCTTGGGTTTTTTTTTCTTTTCCCTTTGTCTTAGGTATATTAATAAAACTTCTTTGTACTTTATAAAGTTTGAGCCTGCTTTGCCTACTCCTAATCCTCATCTCACAACAAGCAATCAAGTAAATATAAGTAAGTGTGCTAGCATTTAGCCACAAACCTGAATAGGCGAACTGAAACCACTACAGAGAGAGAGAGAGAGAGAAGAAGAAAGAGAAAAGAGGAAGTAGGGAGAAATAAGAAAGAGAGAGAGAGAGAAGAAAAGAGAGAAAAGAGAGAGTAGGGAGAAAGATGGGGGGGACAGAGAGGGACAGGGACAAAAAGGTATCACCACTAGGTCCCAGACAGGTTCTGATGTCCCTTCTGTTGCCCCTCTGCTAAGTGAAGGCAAGGCAGGCGACCTGGTTCAAGGAAGACAGCACGGCAGCCCGGCCTCACCCGAGCTACTCGGGCCACAGACACACAGACACCAATGTGGTGGATGGTCAAATGGCCTTTATTATCTTATCTCATGAGGTTAAATAGTCTAGGGAGCTTCACTACGTCAGAAAGGGGACGGTGGAATAGCTAGGGTTAGTAAGGAGTGGAAAACTACTGGGGTTAGGAGGGGTTGCATACTTCGGGTGATCTCTTATCATGCAGGAATGAAGGGAGGGAGATTCCATGCTGCCCTTTGCTTTCCGTCACATCGCGAGATCTTCCGTCCGCCTGTCCCTATCTACCACACTTCCCCCCCCTTTTTTCACAAATGAATGAGGTAGTCATAGATATATGTACTGAAGTGAGGTACGAGGTAGTAACTTGACAAGGGAAAAGGGGTTTGGTATACCTGAGTAGATTTCGCAAGGCAAGTTAGAAAAGTCTTGCGATTGGCAGTGTTTACAGTTTGGATTACAGCATTTGTTGATGTTCTAAAAACAGAATGTTGGCCCGTTCTAGACGGGTCTGGATAAAAGAGACTAGTTTGTTCAGCAGGCATGGTCCAAAGGTAAAAACTAAAAGCAACATTGCCAATGGACCTATCAAGGTGGAAATTAGTGTGGTGAGCCATGGTGATTGATTGAACCAGGACTCAAACCAGCTCTGTTGGGCTTCCCTGTCTTTCTGTCTCCGAGCTAGCCTATCTCGGAGTTCTGCCATGGAGTCTCTGACGACTCCTGTGTGGTCTGCATAAAAGCAGCATTCCTCTTTCAAGGCGGCACACAAGCCTCCTTGTTGCATGAACAAGAGGTCCAATCCTCGCCTGTTCTGCAAGACCACTTCTGAGAGTGAGGAAACTGATTTCTCTAGAAAGGAGATGGATTTCTCGATCCTCTGCAAGTCCTCATCGATGGTCATTTGTAGCTGAGACAGTCCTTGGTGTCGGGTCGCAAGAGCTGAGACACCCGTGGCCGTTCCGGCTGCTCCCAGGCCGAGCAGCATTGCAATAGTTACACCTGTTATCAGTGCTCTTTTGTGGAGCCGGTCAGGTTTCTCAAAAAGGTGGTACATCTCTTCGTCTGTATGGTACAGGACCCTAGGAACAATTAGAACTTGGACACAAAAGTCAGTGGAATCATTGAATTTGGCAAGAGACACACAAGGACTCACTCCAGATCGCTGACAAACCCACATCCCAGATGCGGATGGAACCACCCACTTATTCTTTCTGTTGGGCTTGACAACTTTGGTGCAGATGTTGCCTTCCTTTGCTAAGGTTGCATTGCCAAAACATCTGCCCCGACCCGTGACTTGACCCAGGGTGATTCCTCTGCGGGGAGTATCCCACCTGCACTGGTGAGGGAAGTCGGCTGTGGAGTAACTGAAGGGGATATTTAAAGCAACTCCTTCGTAGAAGGGGGGTTTAACATCATAGCAAAGCCAGCAGGAATCAGTTAGGTTCGGGTTGGATTCGTTCAGGGAAAGAAAGGTAACTTCTAACATACGAAAGACTGGGTCAGAGTCAGACTCGGCTAAACTACTTATCTGGGAGGCATCTGCGTGACCGATCAGGGTATCAGTGACTTTTGTGGGCAAGGCTTTGGAGTGGGTTGTGTTTTTCCCTTTTAGTACATCTTTAATAACTTTGTTTGGCCCAATCGCCCGGGATGCAGGGGGTTGGAGCTTGATAATTCGCACATTCACCCACTCTTTTGACCCTTGAATGACTACTGTCCACGTCCTGCCTGTGGCCCAACTAGGGTGATTTGGCTGCAAAACGGTCATGTTATAGTCAGTGCATCTCCGAGATTTAGGGATTTTATGATAGTTTCGATAGTATTTTTCCTGAAGGACGACAGGTTGTTTACAACTGGTTGGAGCCCAGGTGAACTGTAAAAATTCATCGGGCTTTTGAGGTTCCCACCCAGGTCTTGATGGTCCGGCATTTGTAACAATGGTTTCACATCCCCAGTACCCACAATGTCCCCACCCCGGATAATTGCAGTACTTCTTCCCTGGGTTTGAGGCTGGGCACCAATAGGATAGAGGCATACGTGTAACATGAGGGGAATAGGGGTTTATTTTTGGTTTTCCAGGGAACAGATCGGAAATGCGGATCACAAAGGATGGGGCATTCGGTGTGGTGGTTTCTTTGAGCACCTTGTCATTTGACAGGTGTTGCATGGCCCACCTGAATGGCTGATGAGAGTAGAAACAATGATAGAATCCATCCCTTTTTCTGAGATTGCTTTGACAATCGTTTGTATATCTTTGGGGTTTACTGGGTTATAAATTTGTTGCTGGTTTCCGTCTTGCCCAGTGACTCTCACCGGGAAAGCATGGACTGTAGCCGAGGGCACCCATTCTGCGCAATCTATTTTTATCTTTCCCCAGTCGGTGAATTTGTATTGTGATTGCTTTCTGGCGTAATTTAAAACTTTATTCGTTTTCGTTTCAAATTGTGATAGCTCTGCTTCTTCCGACTCTGTGTCCCCGTCAGTTTCTGATAACTCAGTAGAGCTAGCGGAGCTGTTGTCAGACTCAGAGCCGGAAGTCGACTGCCAGAGCACTTCCGGGATTCCGTGCCTTTTCTTGTGGCTCCGGCCCCACTCCTCCCCCCGGGGGTGGTGCCGGTCCCGCCCCCTGGGCTTGCCCTGCCTTCCGCAAGGGGAGGGCTCTCCCTTAAATGGTAACGGCATTGAGCACGGCTCTTGACGGGGCATGCGCTCTCTGCCGCTCTCCCGTGCACGCGCGTTTACAGCTCCCTCTTCCCGCGCATGCGCAGCAGCGAACACTCGCAATCGTTGTTCGTTCCCGCCGCTGAAACCCTGGCCCCACCCATCTCCTTGGTCGCCCACGCCATTTTGAACTGCATAGGGCGGGGGAGAGGGGCTCACCCGCGCTCCCTCTCTAGCTGCCCTCTCGGTTTCCCTGGCTTCGGTTGTCAATCCCTCCCAAAAAGATCGTGCGTATTGCTGCGCTTCCAGCGTTGGATCGCTAACTGGCGGCGGAGGGACGGGTGGGGAAACCGCGGACGTTTGGGAAGTTTCTGCGGGAGGGGGTGGATCCGGCGGGCTCGGCGGAAGGGTCGGGAGGTCTTCTGGGGGCCCCGGGGCGTTTGGATTCGGGTCCGGGGAGGAGGGAAGCGCGCCCGGTCCCCGCGAACCCCCGCTCTCAGATAGACCGCTCTCGGGGTCGGTCTGTGTTATTGCTCCTACCCCTAGCTTAGGAGTAGCTAATAAACATGCACGTGCAGCTTTCCAAGTCTCTTGTTGTTCCAGCGCTTGGCGTAAAGCCGTTTCTACTTTCCCCCATGCTTTGAGACTTTTGCCGCTGCCTGAGGACTTAGTATCCTCTGCTAAAACATTGGTACATTTCTCCCACACCTCCGGGTGTAATATTTCTAGTGGACGCTCAATCGCCCCAAGCTCCAGGAGTTTTGCAATAGCAAGATAAAAATCCTTGAGCTTACACTTAATTCCCCACTGCTTATAAAGTAAACTCACGACCTTTGCGACGATCTCCATAGTGACCGCGGGTCCTTTTGGCGACGTCTCCCCCGCCTGAAGTCAACTTGGCTGCTATAGCCACTGTCTCTTGTCCAGGTGAATCCCGTTGCCCGAGCTCTTTTTCTCCTTTCTTCTTCTTCCCGGGTTTCGGCACCACTATGTTGCCCTCTGCTATGAAGGCAGGCGACCTGGTTCAAGGCAGACAGCACGGCAGCCCGGCCTCACCCAAGCCACTCGGGCCACGGACACACAGACACCAATGTGGTGGATGGTCAAAATGGCGTTTATTATCTTATCTCATGAGGTTAAATAGTCTAGGGGGCTTCACTACGTCAGAAAGGGGACGGTGGAATAGCTAGGGTTAGTAAGGAGGGGAAAACTACTGGGGTTAGAAGGGGTTGCATACTTCGGGTGGTCTCTTATCATGCAGGAATGAAGGGAGGGAGATTCCATGCTGCCCTTGCTTTCCGTCACATCGCGAGATCTTCCGTCCGCCTGTCCCTATCTACCACACTCTTCTCGGTGGTGGAAGTCCCCCCAAAAAGCACAGAGTGCCATGGGTTAATATACACTCAGGCCAGGTGGAAATGTCCAGGCATGTCCCCCTGGGGGAGGGGGCAGCCTCTAGCAGCAGACTCTGCTTGCATCACGTGCAGTCTTGTGGTGCAAGGCGTCTGGGGAGCACTTTGGGGGGTCTGTGATGGATTGTGACTCCCCCTCAGCTGCCTCTCACGTGAGAGTCCCGTGGATGTGGCTTGTGGGGTTGGGGGCGGCTTTACAGCTGGGCCAATTTGTGTCCTGAAGGATGCGTGTGTATTGCCTCTGATCAGAGGTTACGCCATCCTCCTCTCCCCTTCAGCTGGGGGAGGGCTGTGTAAACGTGGCTTCTGTGAGCTGTGCTTTGCCCCCCACCCCAAACTCAGCCAGAAATGATTCTCAGTACAGCTGGTGGCTTCAGCCTCTGTGGACGCATTCCTTTCCCTCAGGCTGAGGATTGAACAATAGGGTTTTTCCCTTTATCTAATCTCAGTAGTTTAGCTCAGTCCAAAGTCCCAGTCAGGTATCTTCAGGGAGGCTTCTCTGATCAAAACTTTACATCAATGTTTGAGGCATCAACTATTTTCAGTCTCTGACAGCCACCCCGTGACTCAAACATTGTAATTAATGTCTCTTTCTCGGTGATCTTCAGTTTATGGGTTGTCCACGGGGGTGATACTTACATAGCGGATAGGAGAAAAGATAGGAGATCAGATAGAAGAAGCAGAAGCAATAATACAGGTAATTATACAGCATACAATAGCTGTTTCAATTATTAAGAATACAAATTCAATTGCAATCATTAATCTAATTTTCATTAGCTATTGTCCCCAGCCTGTTAGTCCCAAAGAGTGGAGTATGGACATCAGCTGGGGGTTGGGGTTTGCTTTTTGAAACTCATCTTTGGGTTGGAGCGATTGGAAAAGTTCTGATGTTTCATCAGCAATTTCTTTTATCTTGGCTCGAGCTTCTTCAATTGACACTGTGGCATTGTGAACAGTAATACAACATTTAGTTTTAGTAAGCTTTAACATTTCACATACACTTTGCTCTTTTAGTAACAACATGTTTAAAGCTAAACAATTTTGTAAAGCTATTTTTGACACTGGTTGGACTTGCAAGTTAAGCTCTCTAAATGCATACCTGGTTTAATCACTGAGGGTATGCACTTGCCATGTGAGATTTTCTAGAGATAGGTTGTAGTTTTAGACTCGATTTGGGTAAATGGAGAGGAGTACTATCCCACATTTTAAACTAGCATGTTGAGTTAAACTCAACTGTGAATAAAATTTTCCCCAAGCTAATTTAAGCGGTGCAGGATAGTTGCTTGTCTTGCAAGTCCAAGTGTCATTATAATTTATTAAATACATTTGGGGAGATGATGCGATTTTTGATAGCAATGTACTTTTCCCAACCCCCTCAGGTATGCCAGTTTTTCTGGGGTTCAGTGAAATGTTGACTTTTGGATGAGACATACTACACATATTAAAGTTACAATCATTTTTAGAAATGAAATGACAAGACATAGTGGGGTATAAATTATGCGAAGGGTTTCTTCTTCATTTTCTCGAGTTTAGATTTTTACCTGTAAAAGATCAGAAAAAAAAACCCGGTTCGCTCTCGAACCAGGTTAAAAGGACAGGATAATCTATTTTCTCTAAGGTTATTTTATAGACTGACTTCAGGACAATTCTGACTTCACACAAGACACAACACAAGAGTACTATTGGGGTGTGGGACCCCTCTAAACAGGAGTTTTTTTAGGTTTTGCACAACACAACGAACAGGAGTTTTTAGGCTCCGCACAAAGTAGGGGCGTGGGTCCCCTCCAAACAGGAGTTTTTTAGGCTCCGCACAACACCACGTAACAGGAGTTTTTAGGCTCCACACAAAGCACCAAGGAGAGGCTTTTACTATAACTACAGATGGGAGGGCCTCCCCACAAGATACAAGCAGCAGAATTGGCTTCAGGACTGAAACCTGCCAAATCTGGATTTACACAACAAAACACACTAAAGGGAATTAAAACTTTCAAATTAGTTTACTACAGCTTTTACAACATTCTCAGGAAAAGTTGCATCAGAATTCTCAAGAGTTCAGTCTACTACAGGTGAGACATCAAGCTCCACAACCCCTTAGAAAAAAATTACAGTAAAATTTAAAAGCATGCAGAATTTTGGGAGAGGAGACAATACTATTATGAAAGGCACTTCAGGTCAGAGAATGTTATCCTGCCGACTACGCCAAAAATGTTACGATCTAATTATTAAAGTTCTTTAGAGATACCTCTGCCCGAATTAAGGTACAAGCGAGACCATATGCCAATCAATAGTATGGGTTTTATTTGATAGTAAATATGAGAGAGAGAGAGAGAAGAAGAGAGAGAAAAGAGGGAGTAGGGAGAAATAAGAAAGAGAGAGAGAGAGAGAAGAAAAGAGAGAAAAGAGAGAGTAGGGAGAAAGATGGGGGGGACAGAGAGGGACAGGGACAAAAAGGTATCACCACTCCGTGGGTCCCATTGGTGTTCTGATGTCCTCTTCTCGGTGGTGGAAGTCCCCCCAAAAGCACAGAGTGCCATGGGTTAATATACACTCAGGCCAGGTGGAAATGTCCAGGCATGTCCCCCTGGGGGAGGGGGCAGCCTCTAGCAGCAGACTCTGCTTGCATCACGTGCAGTCCTGTGGTGCCAGGCGTCTGGGGAGCACTTTGGGGGGTCTGTGATGGATTGTGACTCCCCCTCAGCTGCCTCTCACGTGAGAGTCCCGTGGATGTGGCTTGTGGGGTTGGGGGGGCTTTACAGCTGGGCCAGTTTGTGTATTTGGAGGATGCGTGTGTATTGCCTCTGACCAGAGGTTATGCCATCCTCCTCTCCCCTTCAGCTGGGGGAGGGCTGTGTAAACGTGGCTTCTGTGAGCTGTGCTTTGCCCCCCACCCCAAACTCAGCCAGAAATGATTCTCAGTACAGCTGGCGGCTTCAGCTTTTGTGGATGCATTCCTTTCCCTCAGGCTGAGGTGATTAAACAATAGGGTTTTTCCCTTTATCTAATCTCAGTAGTTTAGCTCAGTCCAAAGTCCCAGTCAGGTATCTTCAGGGAAGCTTCTCTGATCAAAACTTTACATCAATGTTTGAGGCATGAACTATTTTCAGTCTCTGACAGTCTCTTGTGTACAACAGACACTTCAAGGCACTTAAAATGTGTTTTGTGCTTTTCTGTCCTCCCCCAGAATGTACAGTTTTAAAGAAACAAAATATACTGGCTGCTTTTGTCACTGTGAATTACTACTCTAAGAGCAGCAGTGAAATGTTTCTCTCTCAGGAACAATATGTTTTCAGAATATTGTGAATTTTAATTTTATAAAACTAAGTCAGATAAAAAAAAAATTGTTTGTTTCTGAAAGTATTTTATGTGCCTCTTCCAAAGCAGAATTTGAAACACAGAGGGTAATGTCTTATTTGAATGCTATTAAATATCCATAATTTCTCAGCTTGCACACAAGTAACTTTTTCAAAACATGCTTGAAAAGGAACAGAATAATACATAAAAACACATAATAGACTAATAAAAACAACCTCCAGAAATGCAGTAAACCTTTAAAAATTTTTTGAAAAAAGCTTCTATGTAGCTTTCTGTTAGCCCAGGCAAGGACACATTTAAGTACTGCTTTTAATATCTGGGATATCAAATGGAGCAAAAGTTAGCACACTATAGCAATCAGTGTGACACATCATTCACCAATTTCATAATTATGCTTTTAGCCTTTTTTTTTAAAACCAATTCATTTCCTCTTAACAGCAGCTCAGGTTTTCTGTGGTATCCTCAATCATTCACTTGTTTACTGAAATTGTACCCATGTGCTGTTGCATAAATCTTTAACCCAGGCACTTACAATCTCATATAGTCTACTCATCACAATCCTGATTACTAATTCGAGTTTCCAGAAGAAAATAAAGAATTCAACACTGTGTCTGAAAAGCCTCTATAGCTATGAGGAACAGCTGAACTAAAAGGTGGTAATTGATTGGTTGACAGGAAAATTACAGCACTGACTGCCTGGGCAACTGAACTAGTGGAAAGAAAAACGAACAAGCCAGCAGTGGATGTAGCACAAGAAGCCAAGAAAAAAAAAAAAAAAAAAAAAAAAACCCAAAAACCCAAAAAAAAAAAACCCAAAAAAACCCAAACCAAACCAAAACTGAAATATTTATTATACTTATTCAAGGGAGAAAACCACACCCAGAATCACCTTTCATCACATAAACCTACATATATGCAGTATCTTTTTCAATTAAAAAAATACATAAGAAGGCATTTCCTTTTAAACATCTTTGTATGACGTATACTAACAATTACAAATACATGAGTGACAAACAAAGACAGGAATGGGTTGACTATTTTTTCTGATATCGAAGAATTGATCCCACATTAAAGTAATGAATCTCACACTGGGCTTAAGCAAATAAAGATAGACAGAAATCACAGATAGATAAATTCTACTTCTGCTTTCAGACTGGGGCTTGAGTAGAGAAAGAAGGTCAAAAATGAAACAAAAAAAAAAAAACAACAAAACCAAGACCAGAGAATTTTTTTTTTTATTTTCAGAGTATTTAGTGTTTGATAAGTGCTTTTTAGTATTCAGTACATGCTAGGGTAGTCAAAAGGAGCATTATTTGAAACAGGGGAATAAGAAAGGAAACATTATTTTAACTGCAGAGGAATTTTACTGATAATGTTGTCTTCTTTTGAGATATAAATCCCATTAAACTTAGAGACCCATGGGTAATATATAAAAAGTAATTCTGTCACTGATTAAAAATAAACTAAAAAATGGAAACTAAACTAAAAAGTGGAAATGACAATAAGCCAAAATAGACAGTGACTAATAATGAGCCATTCTGTGGGAGGATTGTTACAAATTCCTGTACTGCTTTTGACTGTGAATGAAATATGAATACTGAGATCGCACAGTTTTTCAGTATCAATAAATTACACAGATTAGTGAAGATATCGGAGGCATATTAAGATATGCAGAGACAAAATGGATCACGAAATATTAGCAGAAAATGGAAAACTGAAAATTGGGAATATCAATTTATCATTTCTTACAGCATCAAAGTAATTACAGCTTTGATTATGTCAAATTTTTGGAAATATGTGAAAAAAGACTTTTCTCTTGAAATAGATACTAATGTTGGTTTCAAGCTACTCAGTGCCTAGGTCAAGTCACTGGTTTCTTACGATAATCCTATTTTAGTTCTGCCTTTTCAGAGCTCCAGCAAGCCATTGGAGGACCTTTACAATATATATCTGTATTCACAAAGCAAAATGGGCTCATGGTGCTGATGTCCTCCACATCTGACTTGGACAGACCATGCCCACAATTTTCTAGGTTTGATGTTGCCAGTATCAGGCTAGTGAAAGTGACATTAAAACACTCTATTGTGCTGCAGTGATGTAAAAAGACCTGTGCAAATGAAAAAAGCTGATTAGCATGTAATCAAAAATCAGTTTTTTCAAAAAGTATTAATAAATAGCATGCAAAGAACAGCTACAGTAAAAAAAACCAAAAACACATAAGGACTGTTAATGTAAAACAAAAACAACAACAAACAAGCAAACAAACAAATAAAAAAAAAAGAAAAAGCCAAAGCCAAACAAAACCCACATCAAAATCTAGAATGGAAAGAGAAAATTTCTGCAAAGATCTTTGTTTAGGAGTAGAAACTCCAAAGGTGTTTATGTTAAGAGTATAGGGTCTGACATAACAGAAGGAACAATGTTAGCATGTGCAGAGAGCAGTTTACATTATCTAAGGAGCTTGAGCACTACCTCAAAACCGTTGTATAAAGCACTGTGAGCAAGTGTCTGTCCTCCTTCACTGCACTGGAAGAAGCTGATTTATACATTTCTATGTACCCAAAAAAGGAGACAGGTGGTTTAGTATGGGTTCTCATGCAGGCATAACAGCACATCACTCACCTCAGGCAGAAGCTATGATGACAGGAAAGGTTGACATCAGCTGTCAACCAGAATTTCTTACTGAGTTGTGAAGGTGCTGACAAAAAGTGGGTAGTAGAAGCCCGAGCCAGCTGTTAATGCACAAATACATTGCACAAAACAGCTCACAGAGCCCCAGTGGCAGTAAAGAAGGCCCTCCCATCACAACTAAAGCAAGTGCAAGGGTTATATATTTCTTCCTGTATATGCAGACAATCTCCACATGAATAGATGAAAATTAATGTGGGCTCCTTCTGTCCACACTCTCCATTCACTTCTACAAAGATATATTTAAGCAGCCTCCAGAGCAGAAATTCAACATGGACTGCAAGTTTAAGACATATAAGCCTAAATTACATGCTATTAGCAAACAATAAAAAAAGTATATTGGTGCTTGAAGAAAAATATCTTTAATTTGACACAACTTACAATTTCAGCCTCAATGAAGACATGCAGAACTTGATTTTGTCCAAAGACAGATTTGTTTCTTCTCAGAATTTTGAAGAGAGCAACGTGAGAGTGGTAATGTAACTGAGTTCATGCAAAACAAATCAAATGAGGGTGAGCTCTGGAAGGGTAGGAATTCTAGCTAAGTAAATAACAATGACCTCACTGTGCACAGAAAACTAACACCCCTGAAAATGACACAGACAGTTCTTAAGAAGGGCAAATGGGCACATTTTCTTCTTGAAAAGGAGGCTCCTCCGGGAACCTACATGTGTTGTTGCAGAGCTTCTCCCAAACCAGGAACACATGAAAACTTCTTAAACCCAAAGATAAATACAGCAAGTTAGAGGGAAAAGTTATTGTGAAATCTTTGCATTTAATTGTACACATCAGGTTAGAGTTTCCTGTACTTCATTACTTGTTCTTCATGGATTAACAAAATCTTACTGGAAGAAATCTTTGTCACAGACTCCATGGCAAGGCCACTTTGTATTATTTAGATGGTGACTGTAGTCCCCTGTCGTAGAATAACCTTAATTTGAAATTCCTGACACAGAAAGGAGGAGGTGGAGCCGGAAATGAGGTATCGGTATGACAAGTTCCGCCTACAGAAAACTCATAAAACCAGGAGAACACCTGGAGAGATTCTCTTTTAGGCTTCCAGCTCGCTGAGGAAAAACGTCACTCTCTCCTTCTCCACGTCAAGCTGGGCAAGGTCTCCTTAGACCATGTGGCCTGGGGCTGCCAGCCGACATGGCGTGAAGGGGGAGGGGAGAGGGAATCCAGGCCGGTTTTTTAGTTTCTCATGGCGGCTCCATGCGAAAGGCAGCCAGATCAACTCCGCTCGGCTCCGTCCGAACCGCGAGAGAGTTTATTCTGCTGTCTCCGGTCAAGGAACTTTACCAACTTCGCCCCGCCTAGCCCAGGCCAGGTGGGTACCCTGCGGCGCGGCCCGGCGGGGAGAGGGCTCGGGGCCAGCCTCTCCTTACAGCCTGAACACAGTCCCGCCAGGCTCCTGCAACTCGAATGCGGTCCCACCAGGCTCCTGCAGCCTGGGTGCAACCTCGCCAAGCCCCTGCAACTCAACAACTCAAACACAGCTTAAATGGGAAAACGGCATAAACTCCTTTCCCTCAGTTCAAACGCGGACTTACTACACTTAAACCACGCGGACAAAAGTCATGTGACCATCGCCTAGTCGAAAGACAAATTAACTGTTTCCTTTTCAATATCAGGATGGGACTTGGGGGCATTCATTTCCCCCTTCCCTCCACCTACGCCCCGAAGAGCACAGGAATGAAGGCACCTACAAAAGATACAGCATAGAGACTGTAAGTTAATGAATGTAACCAAGCTTATATTCAAAGAAGGAAGAGATGAGAAGTGCTTTGAAGCTGAAAATTGAAAATTCTCTTGTAAAAAACATGTTGATAGATTCGGCTATAATATACCCTGTAATATATGAACAATGGTCTAAAAGGGTGGAACAAGGGGGGATGTAATGTTCTAGGTTGTAAGCAGTAGGCTAAGACTCTTGTGTATAAAATTTCCTTGCCCTGGGAATAGTAGAAGAGGACTTGTGTTGCCGATAATGAAGAAAGGGGATTTCGTTGCCACTGTAATAGAAATGATAATCCTCATAAAAGCACCTCAATGACCATCATATGTCCATTGGTAGTAGCCCTGGGAAAGCTACTGAAATGGGAAGGGGTCCAGAGAAGCAAATCTTTTTCCTTCGGGGAAGGGGGGGGAGGGGGGTGATAACCATGGAAACTATATTTCCTATGGGGAGTCAACATGATAGAACAAAAGAAAGCTTCTCTCTCTACATAAATTAAGAAAAGAACTGTTTTTCCTGAGGTGGAATTTAACTACAAGTCAAAGTGTTACCATTTGTATGGTCAGTAAGAAAGAAATGAAAGGGGTGGGGAGGGGAAAAGGTGTTCTAAAGGGTTCGGTGTTGATGCCTGATTATTATTCCTGTTTTAAGTCTGTTAATAAAATTCTTTTTGTATTCCTTAAAGTATAAGCCTGCTTTGCCTACTATTAATCCTTATCTCACAACAAAATCAAATAATTTTGGCTACAAAATGAATGTTCCTACCTAGTTTTGATCCCCCAAACCTCAAAACCGCAACATCCCCTTAGGCAGTTTGACAAACACAGCAAACTTCCTCTCCTCTCCTTTTTCTCCCATTGATTACAGCCTGTAGTGCTGTGCAGACCTACCCACTGCAATGGTTACCAGCAGTCCTAAAGAAATTATTTTAAGGTTGGTCATTCTGATTTGGCTACTGGTGTGGGTTTTGTAGTGTGTGGTGCAGTAACAACTAAAAGCCCAGCTCATGATACTGCCTCTAGCTGAGCACTTGTATGCCAGGTGGCAATTGGCCCTCAGGTTTGTTACTCTTGAGGGGATTTTGTACAGACTGCATAATATGAAATCACTGCAATTTTAATAGCTTTCTGAGACAAACAGGAATGGAAGATTTCTTCAGTATCTCTCTCCAGTTAAAAAAGAAAATTTTGCTTTTTCAGAGGTCTTTTATCATTCTTTTACTGTCTTGTGAAAAATTAGAAATACAAAGTCCAGACAGAGACACAGTAAAACTTGTTGCCTTTCTACTTACTTGTAAAGATGTCTTGGTCTGGAAACAAGGCAATCAGCTTGTAAAACAACTATTTACATCCAACAGTATTTTTCTGTTCTCCAAAACCAGTTCTTTCTCAAGAACAAACTTGAACCGAAAGTAAAAATATTGCTTCTCGTTCCATTTTTTAAGATAATGCCTAAGCTTATATTCATAGTTGAGAAGTTTCTCAAGTTTAAACATTTAGTCTCTCAGTGAAATAATTCGGAAGTCTGTGTCTAATGATGCCATCTGGTGACACCTGTCATAATGAAAGCTAACTGTTATTTTTCCAAATACAATATAAAAGCTATAAAATGGCTTCATCAGATAATCAATGCTCAAAAGAAATATTGCCATCAACAAGGAGGAGTATCTTGCTGAGCCTTCTAATGTTATTAATGAGAGAGGTATGTGTTTGAGGACGATCCTGCTTTCACTGTACCTTAAGAAACTTCCTTACAAAAAGGCACACACACCTCTTCTAGGGGCATGAGGAATGTATTAATTTCTTAGACGGTGAGTCAGCTGCAGGGAGTACTGCTGCACAGTGATCTATTGCCCAGCTGTAGCAAGGTTCCAAGGCAATACAGTATTGCTATATTCATTTCACTGAAAGGTTTCCCTTACTAGAGTGCATTGACCAATATTTCAGTCCTACCATGAGCTAAACCAGCATTACTGCTGCACTGAAGTAATTAATTCAAAATATAAAAAAATAAAATAAGCATACATTTATTTATTAAGAAGTCCAGCAGAGAACTCTTACAGTGACAGATGACATTAACCTATAAGCCTTTATAACTTACACAGTAATAAAATGGGGTTATTGCCGCGGCTCGCCGGTGTTCCGGGCGTCGACAGCTGGCCCCAGGGTAGTGGCCAGCGACCCGTCGGTGGCTGCAGCTCGCGTCCCTGACTGCCAAGCGCCAAGTCCACAGCTGCGGGGAATCGGATGTCCCCAGCTGCGAGTCGCTCGCTAGGAGCAGACTGTCAGCTACGTGGCTGGAGAAAACGGGGAGGGGTGTTCTGCCGCGCGGAGTAATTCGAGACACAGAAGCACATAGACAAACTGCACTCAAGGGCGTCCGGGTCAGAAGACCCAGAACAGTTCTGAGCACCGACCTTTATTCAGAGGGTCTTATCCAATCACAGAACACCATGGGGGAGGAACCAGGGAGGGACCAAGGGAAGGGGACCAACTGGGGAGAAAAGGGGGAGGAGGGGGAATAACAGACAATAGGGGGAACAAATCAACAACTGAGTGTAACAGAAGTTTCTGGAAGCAGAATATGAGTGGCAGGAGAGTGGCAGGTGTATCAACAAATGGAAGAACAGAGGGAACCACCCCTGAGAAACTCAACCCCCCTGCGGGGCAAAACCACCTGTGTCTCCTCCCCAGGGGAGACTTTAAACTTGGGCACCTTTATTCCACAGCTTCTCGGGGGAGACCGAGCCCTTTGGGACCTCAAGCACCACCACAGGTTATGTTTTTGAATTAAATTGATAACATGACCAAATCGATTTCATTAGTGTATCTGTCATATTTGCTGCTAATGATGGCTAACAGTGAAATAAAAACTGACAAAAATCCCTGAAAAACTGTGCAGATCAAAATTATATTAGACTGGCATTCATGAATTTTAATAACCTTTTTTATAATGAATTTTGAACTCCTTTTTTAAATTTGAAGCTCACAAGAAAGAATTAAACTTTCTACACCTGTCTCAGCTCCTATTATTTCTATTGTTACAAGTTAATAGGCTCAAGAATAGAAGACATTTCCACTAACTAAAATAAAAAAAAAGGTCTGGCTTGAGAGTCTCTTGTGAGTGCTTATAGAGGAATGGATGTTTCTCTGCTGCTAAAGTGTTGACATCAGAGTCATTTCTCCTGAATGACTAGAGAGCTTTAGGACACCCAAATTGCTGTTTAGAAGACTGTTTGTGGAAGATGCTATTCATATTAATAGACACTGGTACTCTAGTGTGTAACACCCGTTAATGATAATGGAAGTTCTGCAAAAATCTACAGGACAATACACCTACTGCCAGGAAACACAGTAACTCTCTAAACCCATTAGCAGGGCTTAAATAAATGTGAGTTAAAAGTGTACAAGTATTGAAATGCTACACCTTGCCGCACCATTTGAGAACATCAAAATGCCCTTTTGAAATGAGACACCTTGACCTCTCTACTACTTGAAAATGTGCTAAGATATTAAATATGTGTCATATGAACTGAAAGACCAAATACTCTTTCCTATTTCAAGGCCCTGATTACAACCTCTTTCTTGGGTTAAAATTATGTGAAAATAGATAATTAAAAAGGAAAAAAACTGTGGGATAATCTTGGCACAGATAAAGGATAACTTTATCTTTACTATTTTATTAATCATTTTATCTTAATATATAAATGTATGTGGATATATATAGTGAAGGACACTGTCTGGCTTGAGCTTACTGTCTGTCTTGCTCTCATAGGTGTTACACTCAGGAGCTATGATAGCAACATGGGTAAAAAAATTTAGAGATATAGTCTGTAGAGCTTAGGTGGTAGAGGGAGAAATATTTAGTCTTCCATACGTGAGGGTTTTTCTGGCCTTTTGTAGATGCTGATCTTTACAAGAGGAACTTTGTCTTCACATCTTCTATGGTACTGTTAACAAAAGTTGGGTACTTTTTGTGAGATTCTTCCTGTACTGCACATACTGTACGTAGATTCATAGGCTACAGACTTTTCACAGAATCTTTCTATCTACATGTTGACAATGTATTAAAAAATATTGCTGCTCCTGGTATTCAAGGTAACTTTACTTGGATTTTATATATATGGTGGGTTAACCTTGGCCTGCAGCCAGATGCCTACAGTCTTGCTTTCACTCCTGCTCAACAGGACAGGGGGAGAAAATGAGACAGGCACAGGGAGATAACCTAAGAAGTAATCTTATAAGAAAAACAGACTGAACTTGGGAGAGTTAGTCCAAGGTATCAACAATTAAAATAGGTGTGGGTAGTAAGAAAAAAAGACAATATTTAAAGATCACCTTCTCTCCTCTTTTTCCCAAAGTTCAACTTCACTACTTCATTCCAAACTCCTCCTCTTCCTGTCCTCCAGAGGCACAGGCAGAATGTGAGATGGGAGAATAGTGGTGAGTCCATAACAGCCTCTTTGCTGTTCTCGCCTCCTAAGACTTTTCCTTGCTTCAGCACAGTTCCTTCCAGTGGGCTGCAGTCCTCAAGGGAAAACCAGCTCTGTTTGTGTCTGCCACATGCCACATGCCACAGTTCCTTCAGACTGTATCTATTGTGGTGGTTTAGGAATGATATTTCCTAATTAATTTCTCCTACTAAAATATAAACCACAAGCTTCTCCCCTTCCCCCATCCTCTCTGGTGAGAGAGAAAAAAAGAGAGATCCTGAGTTGTGATAAGAACAATTTACTGGAAACGACATCTAGACAAGAAAACAAACGGGAACAGAAACACTATTAATAGCAAAAGTGTTAGTGTAAAACCACATAATCACAGAATGATTATATGCAGGTGCTTTTATTGAAGGGCCCTGGGAGCCTGGGGTTCATACCCAAATCAAGCTCCGGCATGGGTTCGAAAATGGACACATTTTATTACTTGTTCTTTACATAACCATCATATGATCATCAGTTAATCATTAATTCAGTATTGCTCTATTGGATATATTGTTTTCACTCAAGCATGAGTTTCAGCTTCGATACTGTTTCTATTGCATATATTGTTTTTACCCAAGCATAAGTTTCAGCCCCCCTTTCCTACTACCCCTCTAACATTTCTCATGATTGTTGAGATTGAATTATTATTTTTACTTATATTTACTAAGCAATAATCTCATTAATCTTTTTATAAGCAATCATCACAGAAAGCACACAGGTGCTGTTCTCATGGTTATAACAGAAACAACACTTGTACTTTAAGGCCTACTGTTCCCACAGCCTACTAAACTACCACAACCCTAAAATCATTTTGACCCTTATGCTATTGGAAGTATACAAAAAGAGAGTGATTTGCATGCAAAAGATGCTCACTGACCAACCCAACACCTTGTGACCCCTGAGACAATGAACGAAATGGCAGCAGACCCTCTACAGGCCACCTTTTCCTCCACAACTACCAGCCACGCTCCCCTCCTTGGAAGTGAGAATCCCTTGCTTGCACTCCCCAGCAGTGAAGTGAATGGTATAGAATAACAACCTCCACCCCCTAACAGCTACTGTGGAAAAATTCACTGTCCTGGCCAAGACCAGGATATCCACCTACACCATCCAATGTGTCATCTCCCACAGGCTGCAGTGTGGATATCTACTCCAGCAGTGTCTCTCCACGGGTTGCAGGGAAATACCTGCTCCACCATGGTCTCCTCCACAGGCTGCAGGTGAATCTTATCCCTGGCACCTGCAGCACCTCCCCTCCTCCTTCTTCATTGACCTGGGTGTCTAAAGGGCTGTTTCTCACAATTTTTTACCTCACTTTTCACTGCTTTGCAGTGGTTTGACCTTTCTTAAATCTGTTTTTCCAGTAGTGTTTCCATCCTGGCCAAGGTGCTCAGCTGGGTGGAGCTGGCCTGGGGCAGTCCTGATTCTGCTCACTGAGGCCCCCAGCAGCTGCTTTTCTTTTTTCCTTGCAATTGTTTGGGGTTTTTTTTACACAAACCTCTTTCTTCATTAATTTCAGTACAAGGAGTTTAGTCTCTAATCCAGCACATTTCAATAGCAACTGTCTTTAAAAACAAAACAACCAAAACCAACCAAACAAAACCCCCAAAACAACCAAAAAACCCCAAACCAAAACTCCACTGATCCTCAAAGCCACTTAAGTCACAACTTTAAAAAAAGTTTATTTTCAAACTACAGACATAAATGTAAAAAAGGTACAGCCTTGTCTCTTAACAAAGGTGCTGAGGCCTGAAGGAAATTAGGAAATAAGTAAATTAGTGAAGCCAATAGAGCTTGACAAGAGACCCTCCTTGAAAATCTCCTGTAGGACTGAGAAAACTTCCCTTTTCCCAAGTCTCTTTCATCTCCTGTCTCTGGGGATAATTGTATTTTCAGTGGATTAAAAAAAGAAAAGCAAATGCCTTTGACATTGTATTTGCTCCCTTATGCTACCAGCTCCAGAAATCTGAGGCTTTAGAAGTACTTTGACAGTACATTGCAGGCAATGGAGAACCATAGTTTGCTCACTAATACACAGCTGCAATCCATGACTTCTCAGGGGCTTGTGTTTACTGAAGAGGAGCCACTTCATTAAGACTATTCCATTGAGACTATCTCATTGAGTTTATTTTAAGGTTTAGCACTGCTGCCCATTGCTGTATCCATATGCTGAGAAGTCAATAGCAATAGGTAGTCCATTAAAAAATGACTGGATGAACATCTTTCTATCGTCTTCTCCACCTCCTTCCCTCCTCCCAAATCCTCCATAAAATTTAGGTTTGGTGGTGCTTTGGGGGGAAGGAACAGAGAAGTAGGTTCCATGTCATGTGGAATGCAGTGCAATGAATAGTATTTTAAATGAAAAAAAAAGTGAATTTGCTAAATCTCAAGAAACTGCTTTTTTTTTTTTTTTTTTTTTTTTTAACTAGACGGCCTTGAACAGGAATCTTTGTAACTCATATGTGTGGCATGCTGAGTTTTTTGATCCAT
The DNA here is from genome assembly GCA_034509425.1 of Eopsaltria australis. Classification (NCBI taxonomy): domain Eukaryota; kingdom Metazoa; phylum Chordata; class Aves; order Passeriformes; family Petroicidae; genus Eopsaltria; species Eopsaltria australis. Next base: position 71,160 of record JAVTVJ010000260.1, on the reverse strand, counting down.
CCTATCATGGTGGAATGTAACCCACTTTTTAAAAAAATAAATATCCAGTTTTGATCCTCTAGTAGAAAATACTTGGAAAGTCTGGCACCAGCATATTCATGAAATTCTCTTCAAAGGGAATACATATATTATTATATCTTAAAAATCAGCTGATTTATTCACTAAAATGTATATTGTTTGGCAGAATAGTGGAGCTTGGCAGGGACTGATGGAGATTGTAAACTACAGCAGGTTTCTCAGGACCCTGATCAATCAGGTTTGAGTGCTTTCAAAAATGGAGAGTTCACAATCTCTCTCAGCAATTCATTCCACTGTTTGAAGATCCTACCAGTAAAAAGTAATAATAAAACAGAATTTCTTGATTTAAAATGGAATTTTATGTTGTTCATTTTGCCTCTTGTCCTGTTTGCCACCACTGAGAAGAGTGTACTTCATTAGTACTCTGCACCACTACCTAACAGAGTGGGAAATCCAAATCTGTAACTTTAATTACATGCAACCTCATATTTAACTTCAGGTTGTCATGGAGTAATCTTAGTTGAAAAACTCCCGGTACAGAAAGGAGGAGGTGGAGCCGGAAATGAGGTATCCGGTATTACAATTTCCGCCTACAAAACTCATAAAACCAGGAAAACACTAGGAGAGACCCTCTTTTTAGACTTTTGGCAGACCAAGAGAGGACGTGGCTTTCTTCCCTCTGCACTGTCTGATGAGGTCCCCTCAGGCGATGCACGTGGCCTGGGCTAGCAGGCTGAGATGGCGCGGGAGGAGGGAGGGGGAATGAAAGAACCCAGCCCAGCCTTTCGGCACAAACAGTTCAGCCAAGCCAACATGCTAACTACGGTAGGCAGCTCTGCTCTGCTGCCCCAGGCCAAAGTGACTCAGCTTCGCCGGCCCCCACTGGGCTGGCCTGGGCCGGCTTCGTGGTGCTGCTTGGCTCCGCCCGAGCCAAGAGAGGCTTCATTCTGCTGTCCCCGGCCAAGGAGCCTTACCGACTTCGCCCCGCCTAGCCTGGGCCAGGCGGGTTCCCCGCGGCACGGCCCAGCAGGGAGAGGGCTTGGGGCCGGCCCCCTCCTGTAACTCGGACGTGGCCCCGCCGGCTGGGCCTGCACGCGGTCCGGCACGGAAGAAGGTTTAAACCAGCCCCCTCCCCTACAACACGGACGCGGCCCTGCCGGACCCCTACGACCCAGACGCGGCTTAGATGAAGTGCGGCACAAACTCCTCTGCCTCAGTTCACAGGCTAACATACTACACTTGAACCACGCGGGCGAAAGTCATGTGACCATCGCCCAGCCGAAAGACAAATTAACTGTTTCTTTCCAATATCAGAATGGGACTTGGGGGCATTCATCCCCCCCTCCCCCAGAAAGAGCGCAGGAATGAAGGCACCTACAAAAGATACAACATAGAGACTGTAAGTTAATGAATGTAACCAAGCCTATATTCAAAGAAGGAAGAGATGAGGAGTGCTTTAAGGCTGAAAACTCTTCTGTAAAAAACATGTTGATAAACTTAGCTATAATATACCCTGTAATATATGAACAATGGTCTAAAAGGGTGGAACAAGGGGGGATGTAATGTTCTAGGTATAAGCAGTGGGATAAGACTCTTGTATTAAAATTTCCTTGCCCCAGGAATAATAGAAGACTTGTGTTGCCAGTAAGGAGAAAAGGGGATTTCGTTGCCACTGTAATAGAAATGTTCATCCTCAAAAAAGTACCTCCACGACCATCATATGTCCATTGGTAGTAGCCCTGGGAAAGCTACTGAAGTGGGAGGGGTTCCAGACAAGCAAATCTTTTTCCTTCGGGAGGTTGCTTACTGGGAGGCTGACAACCATAGGAACTGTGTTTCCTATGGAGAATCAACATAATAGAGCAAAAGAAAACTTCTCTCCCTACATGAACTAAGAACTGTTTCCAGAGGTGGTATTTAACTACAAGTCAAAGTGTTGCCTTTTGTATGGTCAGTGGGAAAGAAATGAAGGAGGGGGGGGGAAGGTGGGGAAAGGTGATCTCAAGGTTTTTTTCTGATTTCTGATTCTTATTATTCCGGTTTTAAGTCTGTTAATAAATCCTTTTTATATTCCTTAAAGTGTAAGCCTGCTTTGCCTACTATTAGTCCTTATCTCACAACAAAATCAAGTGATTTTGGTAAGTGTGCTGGCGTTTATCCAAAAAAAACTCAAACAGGCAAATTAAAACCACTACAAATTGGTGTTTCTGCCTGGTTTCGATTCCCCAAACCTCTAAACTGCAACACAGGTGTATACTTTCATGTATTTGTTTTGAACAACACTGAAGTGGTCTTTTGAGATTAATAGAGCAAAACGGTGTGAAGCAAACCAATTCAGAGCTGTCCCCGTGTGAAATTCTTGTCTCTCTGCACCAAACTTCTGAATCCAGACTGTCTCAATAACTGATAGCTAGGATCACCTGTGTGCCAGGAACTAGAATAGCACCCTATGTAGTGTAATTGCAGTCTTACAACACAGATCTCTTGCTAATAAGCCCCTCCAGAATTCAAAGCATGCAGGAGAATTATCCAGACTGCTCAGCTGCTCAGGGCTGCTCCTGTTCTGGAGAAACATAGAAGCCTGTGATCAGTAGTGTGTTTATGTGGTCTGCTATAGGAGAGAGCTGGTTTTACAATCAGAGAGAAGTCCCTGTGTGACAACAGACAAGCTGAAAAACTCTGCTGGACTCACATCAGCTTTGTGAAGGATAATTTTGTGAGGCACCATTGTGTGTGTGAAATGGAGGGGCATGTTTGCTTGTTTGCTTGGTATTGGCTTGATGGATGCTGATGCAGCTACAGTGACAGCCATGGCATAACAAAAGGACAGAAATCCTGACCTATTGGTGTCCTGGTTAGTCTGCATTGTCTGCATACTTGGAATATAAACTTTAACAGCACATCCTTATATGTGTTTCTTTACTTCCTTTCCTTAAAGGAGAGGTTAGTGTATTCCCTCATTATGCATTCAAAAGTGTGTTCTATTTTTTTTAATGTTAATTTTTAAGAAAATTTGTAACATCACGAAAAGTGTGTATTTCTAATGCATAAAATTCCCAAGTACTCAATTTGACTTTTATTTCAAAATATACATGGATACAGTTCAGGCCATCATTTCATGCATACTGCCACACGATACAATAGCATTGTTTACAATCTAAATCTAATTAGAGGGTATGCAGGAATGAGAAAGGGATCAATATCTAATGTTGTTTTCCATCTGCTTTCCTCATCACTGCTAACATGTCAGAGAAAATGCCAATAATTTGATCTCATGCATGTGTTCTGCTACTTTTCCACTGATAAACACAAGGTCAGCTGATATACAGGATGCTCTAAATTCTCCGTTTAGTTCCCTAATTAACAGGCAGTCATGAGACAGCATATCCAAAAAGTGACAGAAAATATCGATGTATCCCAAATACTAACTGTGGGATGCCTTTAAGTAAAATACCTCTTTGATTTCAAGCATAGAAACACCACCTGAATAACTGGAAAAATTTTGGACAGTTCAGACATTAAATATTTGTTGGATGTTTTTACATTAAAGGCATCTAAAAGCAGTCCTTTTATAATAAATTTCCATGAATGTTGTTTCACAGTAAATCTCAGCAAATTCTAGTGGAAATCTTCCTGTGGTACAACAGGGAATTTATTGAGAAGACTGGAATGTAATCTTAATTGTTCAAAAAACTTGCAGTTGACAGTCTTGAGAGTGGTAATCAAACTTTCCTTCATGCTAATGTTTGTTTTAGTTAGACTGAGTTCTTATCCCAATCGTGCAGAAGCTTGTATGATTGTTTCATGTTAAAATGTTATTTAGGATGACTTGTGGTCATACAGAAACAAGAAATATTATCTGCAGTAAAGTTTTTTCCTCCACTTGCATTTCCTCCTGTTCCTTCAGTTTGAATGGCATCCTACTTCTAGACTGTCAATGGTTCTATTCCCTCAGTTTTAAGGTCTTCACTTTTCTCAACACAACAGAGCAAATATTTATTGAATGAGATGCAATGTTTACTGAGCATTAAAAGTGTCCCTGGAGGGCAGGAGGTTTGCAAAGAAATGGAAAAAGTATATGGAAACCAAACAAACATTGTAGAAGCTGGCTGTCTGTGCCTAAAATGTCTAAGACTTCAGATGAATGGTTCAGAAAAGGGCTGGGATTTCATTTTTCAGTTTAGACTTCCCTTAACTCATTAAAACCAGAATGAAATGCTTGTCATAGTGAAGTAAGTTCTACACTGAACACAGGAGAAGCACTAAAAATGGTGTGCCAAACTTTCTGTGGCAAACAATCAATGAAAGGCAAAAGAAAACAAATAAGGTGAAGATCAATATCAAAATATAGGAGTATATGGAAAATTATTCAGTCTTTTTTCACAGTAAGGGTGCTATCTATCCATGAGGTTGTAATGAGTATGAAATACTAAAATGCACCATTTGACTTTATTTTCTTGTAACCCTGGCCTTCAACAAAAATCTTATAACAACTTATTTGCAAATCTATTTTATCCTCCATGGAGTATTTTTACAATAATTTCAGGTGACTGCATGTTTTCTCTTTAATATTTTCTACTCTTATACTAAATTCAAATCTATAATCTTAGAAAAGGGAAGTATTATGGACCTTATGCCTTTTTCTTCAAATATCTATAGAACACACTGACTAGATGAATACTTTACATCCTTGGTGGAATTTAAAAAAAAAAAATATTGATTTTTTTAAAGCTTTGTTCCTGTTATACCTCAATTTCTGAAAATAAATAAAAATCACTCAAATAATACTACTCTGAAATAAATTGTGTTTCATTAAACCTCTTATGGATGTAGCCTAAAGTATTGTAACTGAATTAACCTTTAAAATTTAAATACACGGAAAGAAAATTAAACATTCGCACTGTTAATATAATGTGAGTGTTGATGTATGTGAGGTCAGTGATATAAAACTGGAAGAGCTAGGTAAAGATAGGAACCACGTGATATGGCAATCGTATAAAAGAAATTACAAGATAATAGGCAGAGAAAGGCCTAATGGAAAATAACTGATAGGTAAAGTTTGTCTTATCTAAATTTATATGCCTAAAATTCAGGCACCTTGAGTAGGACTTTTTTGCCTTGGCTTTAACTGCCTCAAGCACAGGTAACTTTTTTCAGACCTTCCCATATAGTAGGTGGAGAACTTGTAAGTACTGTTTATAGTGTCCTGAGAACAATTTACCTTATCCTAAGGAAAACATCAGCATTTGGCCCTCTGAACTGCTTATAAATCACTAACTGAATTTCTGTTGACTTATGAGAGCTTAAAAAACTATATATGTAGCTGCTTGCATTCTATGCTACTAAAATGAGGCCACAATTTTCCCATACTGTAAGCTGCTTATAACTCTTTTACAGCAAATTATCCAGATGATAATTTATGTATTCTAGCGTAGGATATGTGCCAATGGCCAGAGAACTGAATCTGTAGAGACTATATAGGAAGCTTAACTGTGTAACTGAAATCAGATATCTTCCTTGCATTATTTGTACTTCTGCATTTCAAGATTGGTAGGTGAAATAAAGCAGGACAATCCTCTTCTGAGTTAGTTTAGAGTGTCTCAAATTCCACAAGTATGCAATTTGCTTTATAAGGTAAAACATTATGATTCTGTGTTTGACTTTCCTGACTAGTCATCTTTACATTGTTAAATGGATGATATAGATTCTATAAAATATAGAAAGTAATCCATGACTGGTAATTCCTACAGTGTTCGGGGTTTTTTTTAAAGCATTGTAAGATGAAGTGTACTTTTATACCCATGAAATTCATGAAGCACTGGAGAAAATAGATTACATACAATACTAATTTTTTCCATCAAGCAGTTCAATTAGAGGAGAAAAAAGGATAGTATTCTATATGGAGATTCTGTAATTCCTTCCACTGATTTCAGAGGGGCTGCTGGTGACTAATTTGTTTAGTTACAAAACTGGGGTATAGGATTTTTCTTTCCATTTGTTAGTGTAAATGTGTTTTCCATAGAATTTTAAAGGTGAAGGTGGATTTCTGAGCAGCAGTGTGTGTACACATTTATGCACACACACATACAAGCCCCAAGCCCAGCCTTGTGAAAATCTCTTGCTTTGCTCTTGTAAATTACAAGTGGTGGTGGTGGGATCATAGTTTAGTCCAAAGAGTGTGAGGATACCACAGAATCACTGCACCCAGAAGTATGAAGTGTCTTTTTTACCTTCATAATGTTAGTTTTCCAGTGTTATAATAGCTACAGAATATACATAGAGGCCCAGAGCCTGAAAAATATTTACATGTGTTATAGAACTTTAGAAACATTGCTGACTTCAAGAGAAATGCCAATGCTTTCAAAATTGACCAATTGCTAAGACCTAAGTTGGATAATAATTCAACAGTTGATCATGAAATATACAAACATCTAGTCTGACAAAAATTACCTCTTCTCTTCCCACTTTCTCTTTCCAGACAGCTGTTGAGCCAGAATGTATCTAGCCAAGAGGAATGAATTTTTTTATTTTGTGTCACTGAGTCAAATCAGATAAATTTGAAATATGTTGGACACATCATTGGACTTCATCTTAAGAGTCTTCCACAAGTTCCTATTCCTTCTAAAGGCAGTGGAAAAAATCCCAGACAGCCGAGGATATTAGCCTTTCATGCTCAGTGGCTTACACGGGAATTCTTTGTGCAAATGTGTGGTATAATCAAATGTATAATCGATGATTCAAACAGAAACATACAAAACAATCACCCCTCTCCATGAGTATTAAATAGAAATGTAAATCAGAGGCTTCTGAATCAAAAAATTTGTGCTTCTCTCTTTGTAGACTGAAATAAAAGAGCATGAGGTCTAAAGCTTCACTAAGGTGTAGTGATTTGAGAATAATTTATTGTGTAAGAGTAATCAGTCAAATATTGTTAATTATAACACTGTTAAAAACTGAAATGCTTAAATATAAATAATTTAGAAGTTATGTGACAGATATTAAACACCTCTGAAAAGGAAAAATGCTGTAGGCAAGTGTTCCTATGTCTTAAGTTACAATGGTATGTATTCTATCACCATCTTCATGGGATGTTGGGGCCGGGTGGGGCAGTGTTCCTGGCTCATCCCTGTTGGCCACGGGACATCATCTCTAATGGGCCAGTCGTTAGAGCCAAGTGGGGCACTTTACTTTGCTCATCCCTAATGGCTCCAGTTAATGGGCCATTGAGTCCCACTGATAAACTCCATCATCCCATTGTGAGATGCCCCGCCCAGGATGAGGAACCAATGTATCCCTATCTGCATATAAACTAGGATTTGAAACACCACAAGTCAGCTTTTCCCACGGGATTCCCAGAGGAAGACCAGACCCTTCTACACCACCACTGGACCTTCAGAAGAGAACTAAACCTTTCACAGGATCACTGCTTCAACAGAACCACATCTATCACTCCCAGAGGACTGCAGCCACCTTCTAAGTGGACTACTACCAACACCCTGACCGACAGGGTGTCAGGTTGTATTCTGACTCTGTCAGTGTTTTTGTATTATTGCATTTTCCTATTAGATTGTAGTTCTGACTTTGGGTCTCTCACTGATTTGCTTTCAAACTGCCACATTTTTTGGCGCCCAAACGTGGGGCCAGGCCCTGAAGAAAGTCAGAATTACAATTTTGTGTTCTAGAAGCCACCTATTCACCATGATACTCAACATACTTACATGGGTCCTGTACCTTGCTCTATATATATTTCCGCACATGGGGAACTACCTGCCCGTAGTAATGCTCCTGTGTAGGCTGGGGTATCGTATAAAAATTGCTTTATTAGTTTACTATATCTATTGCATGATAACCTCCGAGGCAATGAACACCTTTCGGAATATATACTCAATTTTGTTTGCTTGTCCTAGTCTGGCTGCTACATCTGGGGCCTCCTCAACAATCGCACCCAGCCCGTAGGGGAAAGAGTGGAGAATAGTTTCTTTCAGCCTTTCAGACCTGACACAACAGTTTTTGAAAATATTGAGTTCCGTCTGGATGGCAAAGATGGTATAATCTTGCTGTCAGTTTTGTATTTCTCTCTATGACCTGCACCATGTACACCATGCTTAGAGTCAGAACAATGCTCGATGCAGCACAGTATCCTCAGGATGAGGACAAGAAAAGCAGCAAAGCAACAGGCACCGTATCTAAACAAACTGTCATGGAGGAAAAAGAGACTGAAAGAAACTACAGTCTCCACACAAGCCATCACCAAGCCAGAACAGCCTAAGCCAGTAGCAGTTGCCCCCCTTCAGAAAAAGAAAACCAGGAGCAAATCAGCCCGCACAGCGACCGATGAGGAGGAGGCTGGACCTTCGCACCAAGCAGAAGAGACGGAGCCAGAGATCATCACTCGCTCTTTATCCCTGGGTGAGCTGCGTGACCTACGGAGGGAGTTCACCCGCCAGACAAATGAATCCATCCTGACCTGGCTTCTTCGCATCTGGGATGCTGCAGCCAATGACACCATGCTAGATGGAAGTGAGGCCAGGAAACTTGGATCCCTGACCCAGGATGTGGTCATTGACCAGGGGATCAGGAAAACCCAAGAACCTCTCAGCCTCTGGCGGCGTCTGCTGGCAAGTGTAAGAGACAGATACCTTTGTAAAGAAGACCTCCAGGTGCACCAAGGAAAATGGAGCACAATGGAACAAGGTATCCGATGCCTGAGAGAATTGGCCGTGCTGGAGATCATTTTCTCAGAAGATGAGAGATTCCCTAAGAACCCAGATGATGTCCAATGCACGTCACAGATGTGGTTGAGATTTGCACAGCTCGGACCAGAGATATACTCCCGTTACCTAGCAACACTGCAATGGAGGGAAGGAGCGGACAAGGTGGGACTACTGGTCAACCAGCTAGGAATTTATGAGGACACTGTCACTGCCCCGTTACACACCCATGTCTCATCAGTGGAAACAAAGCTGGCTGAGCACGTCCAGAGCTTGGAAGAGAAACTCAGAAAGGAGCTGAAGCAAGAAATTCACCACATCTCGCCAGAACCAACAAGGGTCTCTGCTATTAAGGGCCAACATCCCCCAACCAGAGAAAGAAGATACACTCCACGAGGTAACCTCTGTTTTTCCTTCAAGAGCATGAAGAAGACATGAGCAAGTGGGATAGAAAACCCACCTCTTCCTTAGCAGCCCATGTACGTGAACTGAAAAGAGGAACAGCTACCACAAGGAGCCCACCTAGAGTCAACGCTGCTCCGGTCTCTTGTGGACAGAACTCTGAACAGTATAGGAATTATGATATGACCGATCCTCTTGAAGGGACCTCAAGAACATATTTACAGGAAGAGAGCAACGTGTACCACGATCAGGAATAGAGAGAGGGGCCCTGCCTCTAGCCAGGTAGAGGAAAGGGACAACCGGATCTATTGGACTGTGTAGATCCGATGGCCTGGCACGTCTGACCCACAAAGATACACGGCTTTGGTTGACACTGGCGCTCAATGTATCCTGATGCCATCAAGGTACGTGGGAACAGAATCTATTTCTATTTCTGGGGTGACAGGAGGATCCCAGCAGCTGACTGTATTGGAAGCTGAAGTGAGTTTAACTGGGAATGAGTGGCAGAAACACCCCATCGTGACCGGCCCAGAGGCCCCATGCATCCTGGGCATAGACTATCTTAAAAATGGGTATTTCAAAGACCCAAAAGGACATCGTTGAGCTTTCGGGGTAGCCGCGGTAGAAACAGAAGACATCCAACAGCTAAATACCTTGCCTGGTCTCTCAGATGACCCCTCTGCTGTAAGACTGCTAGAAGTTGAAGAACAGCAGGTACCAATCGCCACGGCGACAGTGCACCGTCGGCAGTACCGCACAGACAGAGACTCTATGGTTCCCATCCACGAGATGATTCGTAAACAGGAGAGCCAAGGGGTAGTCAGCAAGGCTCATTCACCCTTTAATAGCCCTATATGGCCAGTGCGTAAGTCCAGTGGAGAATAGAGACTGACAGTGGATTATCGTGGCCTGAATGAGGTCACACCAACACTGAGTGCTGCTGTGCCAGACATGTTAGAACTTCAGAATGAACTGGAATCCAAGGCAGCAAAGTGGTACGCGACCATCGATATTACCAATGCCTTTTTCTCCATTCCTCTGGCAGCAGAGTGAAGGCCTCAGTTTGCTTTCACCTGGAGGGGCGTGCAATACACCTAGAACAGACTCCCCCAGGGGTGGAAGCACAGTCCCACCATCTGCCATGGACTGATCCAGGCTGCACTGGAAAAGGGTGAGGCTCCAGAACATTTGCAGTACATCGACGACATTATCGTATGGGGGAACACAGCAGAGGAAGTCTTTGAGAAAGGAATGAAGATCATCCAGATTCTCCTAAGAGCTGGTTTTGCTATCAAGTGAAGTAAGGTTAAGAGACCCGCTCAAGAAATCCAGTTTTTAGGAGTCAAGTGGCAAGATGGACCACACCAGATCCCGACAAAAGTAGTCAACAAGATCACTGCTATGTCTCCACCTACGAACAAGAAGGAAACCCAGGCTTTTCTAGGAGCTGTCAGGTTTTGGAGAATGCATATCCTGGAATACAGCACAATTGTAAGCCCTCTTTACCTCGTGACGCGAAAAACAAAAGTTTTCCAGTGGGGTCCTAAGCAGCAACAAGCATTTGAACAAATTAAGCAGGAGATTGCCCATGCAGTAGCCCTTGGGCCAGTCAGAACAGGACAGGATGTGAAAAATGTGCTCTACACTGCGGCCGGGGAGAATGGTTCATCCTGGAGCCTGTGGCAGAAGGGACCTGAAGAGACTCGAGGACGACCACTTGGGTGCTGGAGTTGGGGATACAAAATATCTGAGGCCAGCTATACCCCAACCAAGAAAGAGATTCTTGCGGCTTATGAAGGAGTTCGAGCTGCCTCAGAAGTAATTGGCACCGAAGCACAGCTGCTTCTGGCCCCCCGACTACCAGTGCTGGGTTGGATGTTCAAGGAAAGGGTTCCTTCCACACACCATGCTACCGACGCCACGTGGAGCAAGTGGATTGCACTGATCACACAGCGAGCCCGGATAGGAAACCCTAATCGCCCTGGGATTCTGGAAATTATAACAAACTGGCCTGAAGGTGAGACTTTTGGGTTATCTTCTGAAGAAGAGGAGGGGCAAGTGACATGTGCCAAGGAAGCCCCACCATATAACGGGCTACCGGAGAGTGAAAGACGATATGCCCTCTTCACTGATGGCTCCTGCCGAATTGTGGGCACTAACCAGAAGTAGAAAGCTGCTGTATGGAGCCCCACACGACGACTTGCACAAGCTACTGAGGGAGAAGGTGGATCAAGTCAGGTCGCAGAGCTTAGAGCCGTCCAGCTGGCTGTGGATATTGCTGAGTGAGAGAAGTTGCCTCGGCTCTATCTCTACACCGACTCCTGGGTGGTAGATAACGCTTTGTGGGGATGGTTGAATCGCTGGAGAAAGGCCAACTGGCAGCGCAGAGGGAAACCCATCTGGGCCGCTGAGATTTGGCAGGACATCGCTACCCGTGTAGAGAGGGTGACCGTGAAGGTTCGACACGTAGATGCACATGTACCCAAGAGTCGGGCCAATGAAGAGCATCGTAACAATGAGCAGGTGGACCGAGCTGCCAAACTGAGAGTATCACAGGTGGATCTGGACTGGCAGCACAAGGGAGAATTATTTCTAGCTCGTTGGGCCCATGATGCCTCTGGTCATCAGGGACGAGATGCAACGTACCGATGGGCTCATGACCGAGGGGTGGACTTGACCATGGACAGCATCTCACAGGTAATCCATGGCTGCGAGGCCTGCACTATTATCAAGAAGCAGGCCAAGCGGGTGAAGCCTCTGTGGTACGGTGGACGATGGTCAAAGTATAGGTATGGGGAAGCCTGGCAAGTTGACTACATCACCCTTCCCCAAACCCGCCAAGGCAAGCGCTACGTGCTGACCATGGTGGAAGCAACCACTGGATGGTTGGAGACCTATGCTGTGCCTCATGCTACCGCCCGAAACACCATCTTAGGCCTGGAAAAGCAAGTCTTGTGGAGACATGGCACCCCTGAGAGAATTGAGTCGGACAACGAGACCCATTTCAAGAATGGCCTTATAAACAGCTGGGCCAGAGAACATGGCATCGAGTGGATGTATCATATCCCTTATCATGCACCAGCTGCCGGGAAAGTTGAACGGTGCAACGGACTACTTAAGACCACCCTGAAGGCACTTGGCAGGGGGACCTTCAAAATTGGGAAATGAACTTAGCAAAGGCCACCTGGATGGTCAACACACGAGGCTCCATCAATCGAGCTGGTCCTGCCCAGTCTGAACCCTTGCACAAAGTGGATGGAGATAGCGTCCCTGTGGTACACATGAAAGGTATTTTAGGAAAGACTGTTTGGATTAGTCCCACCTCAGACAGAGGCAAACCCATCTGCGGGGTTGTTTTTGCTCAAGGACCTGGTTACACTTGGTGGGTAATGCAGAAAGATGGGGAAACCTATTGTGTACCACACAGGAACTTAATTTTAAGTGAGAACTGTGTGTAAAGTTTCATTGTATATGTATATATATATATATATGTAATGTTTAAAGGAAGTATTGGTTTGGGTATCACATAGATGGTGATAGAAGAAGGGATGGATAATGTCTTAGGTTACAATGGTATGTGTTCTATCACCATCTTCATGGGATGTTGGGGCCGGGTGGGGCAGTGTTCCTGGCTCATCCCTGATGGCCGCAGGACATCATCTCTAATGGGCCAGTCGTTAGAGCCAAGTGGGGCACTTTACTTTGCTCATCCCTAATGGCTCCAGTTAATGGGCCATTGAGTCCCACTGATAAACTACATCATCCCATTGCGAGATGCTCCGCCCAGGATGAGGAACCAATGTATCCCTATCTGGATAAAAACTGGAAGTTGAAACACCACAAGTCAGCTTTTCCCACGGGATTCCCAGAGGAAGACCAGACCCTTCTACACCACCACTGGACCTTCAGAGGAGAACTACACCTTTCTCAGGATCATTGCTTCAACAGAACCGCATCTATCACTCCCAGAGGACTGCAACCACCTTCTAAGTGGACTACTACCAACACCCTGGCCGACAGGGTGTCAGGTTGTATTCTGACTCTGTCAGTGTTTTTGTATTATTGCATTTTCCTATTTGATTGTAGTTCTGACTTTGAGTCTCTCACTGATTTGCTTTCAAACTACCACATCCTAATAAGTCCAGTTTGGTTAATTATTGCCTGAAGCATTTCTGAACTAACTATTTACCTCCAAAGTGGAGTCCATGTTTTCAGCATTGAAGTGTCATATATTGATTTTCTTTAATTGTCAGCGTAGAGTACTAGACATACCACACAAAGCTGAAGGTTAAGCCATTTATAGAAAGTCATAACCAGGTCCTCCAGTGTCAAACACTGCATCAGCGTGAAAGGGAGACCAAGGCCCTGAAACTCAGCACTTCCAGGGAAAGGGATTATTTGTCTCTGTCATCTGCCCTTTATGGTTCATTTTACATCTTACATAGCCTGTGTAAATTAAGTGTGTTTAGTAGCTGCCCAACTTCCAAGTCAAAGAGAGTATTCTGTTCAATGGGGGAACTGGCGTATTTTATCCTTCTAGTTAACAAGATGTACATGGCTCAATAAATAATGAACATTGAATTATTTGTTACCCTGTGTTATCATAGATGGCTCAAAAATTAGTTCAAGACGCTTTTTCATTTTCTGCGCACTTTTCCCCCCACCCCTTTTTTAGTGAGTGAATATACATATTTCAAAAAGGTTATTAATTTGAATTTCTCAGTAGGGTCTGGGTGCTTAAAGAATTTTTGACTGTCTGGATGGACATAGTTTTTTGGCTGTAATTTGGGATGTTTGAAATATTACAAGTCCTAGCATACTTGAAATCATCATCACCTTTAAATCTCATCAAATCACATACGTGGACAGATATTTGCCAATTGGCTAGAGCTATTCCAGCCTACTGCAACATAAAAATAATATAAAACATAATAAATACAACACAGCCTCTTAATTCACACCATCAGTGCCATCTCTGCCCTTTTAAATTTATAAATAGGAAGAAAACATTTTTCTTGTTTTGACTTCTTTGTAATATGTTGCATTTTTTTCGGTTCTTCTGTTTCCTCTGCAATTTTTCTCTACCATGGTGATTAACTTGTGCTTAATCTTTTCTTGTTCATTCTCTTAATTTTTTTCTGATTGCACATCTATTAATTTCTATGTCTTGCTATTTTTGCCACTTTACCCGTCTCTTACTAAAGCTCAAGGACACCTACAGGAATGAAGTGGCATGCCTTATCTGGGAGCAAGGTTTGTCCCTGTGGTGAATAGTGTGAGAAATACCACCAGAAGATGACTTGATTCTTAGGTGGGGTAAATTTCCTTCTGAAGGTTCCTATCTCTAACTTGTTTTTCTGTGCAGGGAGCCCAGAGTGACTGATGATTCTAATATAGCAGGCTACCTCAAGTTAAGTGGAATGAATCCAGACCTCATTCATCTCACCTTTTTTTTTTCTTGTTACAGACCTTTTTCTTTTCTTTGTTTTTTCTTCCTCCTGTATTGCCAGCCTTCCCCTGTGTTTGTTCCGATGAGCTCAGGCTGCAGATACCCTTAACAGTCCACATACCCAAATGGGGCACCATCATCACTGAATTGAGGTTTCTTCAGTTCCTATGGAGAAAGACAAACAGAGAACAATTCAGATCACAGATTATAATGACTGCATCTCTTTGCTGGTCGCATATATAAACGCTAAAGTGCTTGTTATTATGGTTTAAGAAGACTATGTTGGTGTGACTAATTCCTGTTGCGTTCCCTGCTTCTTAATCCCGCTCTGGTCCCGGCGGCAGAGCGCTAGCGCGACCCTGAGAAGCTGTCTGCGTTCCGATCGGGAAGGCTTCCTCGGGGAGCCAGCGGTGGGCTCCGCTAGTCTGCGTCGGGCTGAGGTATTGTTGCCCTCAGAGCACTGCAGGATAGCAAAGAACTACCCAAAGAAGGAGGACTCTTAGTATGAGGGTTTGGCAGGTTTATTACCCCCAAGGGAGCTCAGGGACTAAGAGCCCCGAATAGCTCATGACATGGGTATTTAAGGGAGGGATAACATCCAATAATCTGAGGGTGCAGGGGCAATACAAGGGAGGGTCCAGGGTGCGCAGTCGAATGAGGTTTAGGGAGGGGAGGGGGGAAGAGAGAACAACGAATGAACAACCGGGTAACAGGGAATGTTCCAGAACTGGGATACATAACAGACAAATCAAGGAACCAATAGCAGGAACTTGGGGTTTGTGGCTTGGTGGTCTAAACCATTGTCTCTGGCAGCTCAGGGGGGAAATTCTCTGTCTGTGGAACATGCCACCAGAGGTCTTTGTCCTCTGCAAGCCTATGGAGGGACTCTAATCCTTCCTGGTTCAGAACCACTGCTACATCTCCCCCTGTTTCTTTACTTAAAGAAAGTGACTTCTTAATAAAAGAAACGATGAAGGCTTTTAAACATCCAAGGAAGCTTAACACAATGAAGATAATAACTAAAATCCAAAGCAAAGTCTTTAAAATCTGACCAACCCAGTTTTGGATTCCCCATCCATGAAAGAGTTTGTCCAGCCAGTTGCTGTGCTCTTCTCATAATTGGTGGAGTTGGTCTCGCATAAGTTGGATGTTTCGTGAGATGCTCTGGGCATGTGAGGAGAGGTCGAAGCAGCAGAGACCTTTGAACTCCTCACATCCGTGGCCGTGGGCAAGGAGCAAAAAATCGATGGTTGCGCGGTTTTGTAGTGTGGCCTGTCTGATGACTTCTTCATCTGATAGGAGGTCTGCTAGTGTATGAGATGTCAAATTGGCTTGTTTAGCTACCCAACACTCCAGGTGGCTAAGCTCACCTAGGGCTTTTGCAGCTGCCACCCACGGTAGAAATATCGAGGCTGCGACCCTTTTGGAAAAGGACCAGGAGACGACACTACTATCGCACTTTTGGTCTAATTCAAGGGTGGCTCTTTTTTATCGGTCGTGGTTGGTGTCGTTTCTCCAGGCTAACAATTCAGTCCTTCCTGGTGTTAGGGTAGATAAACGGCTAATTGTGCACGGGCCCCCACTCAGGCGAGAGGGAATCCCTGCCCACACCCTATCACCGCAGATCAAGACCATCCCTTTGGGGAGTTCTCTTGGGAACAATATGGGCGCCGATTGTATTTTCTTCATAAATTTGCACCAATTTGATTCTGAATATAGTTTTTTATCATTGGGCGAGACATCTGGGCCAGTAGGGATTGTAGGTTTTGGGGCGAGGAGGGGTTTACGGGGGGGGTCCCGGAGTCTCGACCTGGTCGAGGGTTTCTTAACGTGATACATTACAAATGTTCTCTTTTCATGGCGGCTTACAGGAGCTTTTGGGCCAAATTGTATACAGAATTTTGGTTGGGCTGACCCTCTCAGATCGAATTCTTGAGGGTCAGTGTGTGTGGATGGTAAAGCTTGCGCCCACGTGCTCCATCTGCGGATCAAGGTGAGATTCAGTGGTCCTCCAAAGACTTCTGCGATTGACATTGGAATTCCCACTAGACAGGTTGTTAAAGGGTTTCCAGCGGCTCCGGTGTTCAAACAAAACTCGCTTTGGCCAATTGATTTTGCTAGAGTCACCCAAATGTTCTCTCTAGGTTGTTGAACCAGCCACAGGTTTCCCCAGGGCGATAACAGGACCAGCAAGGTGACTGGCAGCAGGACGTAAACGGATGGTCTCATCTTTGGGGGGTCTTGGGTTGGCTGCAATAAACCAAACAAACATTATTAAAGCATTGTCTCTCCCTCCCTGTCTCTCTACAACAAGACTGGGGATGATCGGGGTATGGGAGGTTGGAGTCTGGGAGGTACATGGGGCAGGTTTGGGGAGAATCCAAGGGGAAGGTATCAAAAAGAAGGGTCTCGGTGAGGCTGAAAGGATCTGGTTGCTCGGAGGGGAGACTCTCATGAGCTGGGTATAGGCAGTAAATCTGAAAGTCTCTTCTTTGTATATAGTTGATCTCCTCTCGTTCTCCTCGATCTTCTTGATCGCTGTTGAAGTCTGGAGTCTTCTTTTTCTTTCTCTTCCACGCTGATCTCTGTGGAGCAGCGTATGTTGGTAGAGTCTTCCAGGTCTGTTCTGGTGGGCCCTCTCGGTACGGCTTGATGTCTCGGCTTGGGATCCAGCGCGGTCCCTCTGGAGTGGAGACACAAGCATATCCCCTCCCCCACACGATGAGTCGAACTGGTCCCACCTTTTGTCTACTTTGCGGGTCCTTGAAGAGCACCTGTGGTTGTTCCTTTAATTTGGCCTGGGTCGAATTAGTGAAGTGCCGGAACACGGGGGGAACGGGCTCTTTTGCTGAGCAATTTAAAAAGTTGAGGGTAAAGAGAGCCCTACAGAGGCGCTCAATGGGCGTCTGTCCTTCTGTTTCTCCCCGTTGCTGTTCAAGGATCCGTTTTATATCTTGGTGTGTTCTTTCGACAATTGATTGGCCCGTGGGGGAGTGGGGTATGCCTGTGAGGTGTCTGATTCCCCACTGTTGCAGAAATTCTTGTACCTTTTTTGACCTGTATGCTGGTCCGTTATCTGTTTTAATTTCTTTAGGGGAGCTTAATACTGAGAACGCCATTGACCAGTGCCTGGTCACGTCTTTGGATTTTTCTCCGGTGTGTACAGAGGCGTACACTGCGCCGGAGAATGTGTCAACAGAGACATGAATGCACTTTTGTTTGCCAAAGGGGGTGAAATGTGTAACATCGGTCTGCCATACTTGGCAGCTCTCCAATCCGCGTGGATTGACCCCAGGGTGGAGTGAGGGGATTTGGTATCTTTGGCAAGAAGGACATGTCGCCACGATTGCTCATGCCTGCTCCAGAGGAAGATGGAACATTCTCCGGAGGGCAGGAGCGTTTTGATGGAAGAACTGATGAGAGAGTTTGGCTTGGTTAAAGATATCTGGCATGTTGGCTCAGCTCTGAGGACTATACCAGCTACATATGCTGAATCAGTGACCAAATTCAGAGGTTCTGAGAACCTCTCAAACACTCTCACGACGGCGGCTAGCTCGGCAATCTGTGGGGATCCTTCTACCACACGGACATCAGAGTCCCATTTCTGAGTCCTTGGATCCTTCCAAGTCGAGACCGACTTGTGAGAGGATCCAGAGCCGTCGGTAAAAATTGTAAGAGCGTCTTTTATTGGTGTTTTGCTAAGAAGAAATTTGGGAGCCAAATGGAAGTCAGTATTAAAAAGTGGATGTTTTAACTTGTGACCACTAATTTGACCGGTATAGCTGTCTAGAGCTAGCTGGAGGAATTCATTGGTTTTAATTACATCTTCAAAATCCTCCAGCTTCCAAGGTACATGTATGCACACAAAATCGCACCCTGCAAGGGTACGGAGCCTGACTCTTGCTCTCTTGATAAGTTTTGCCACCAGTTCCTGTGGCGTTGAAATACTCTTGGACGGTTGATGTGGGAGGAAGACCCACTCTATGATGAGTAGTGAGTCTTTTCTCCCTCCGTCCCACTGAAATATTAGACCATGGTACCTGGATGTCCTGCCGAGTATGACCAGACGGAACGGAAGGTCTGGGTCCATCCTGTGGGCTTGTCGGGTGGAAAGTGCACATTGGACCTTTTGGATGACTCCCTTGATTTCCGCGGTGATGACTTTTGGAGTGTCAAGTCTCTCGCCGCCTCGTAGCAGTTGGAAGAGAGGGGCGAGGTCGGCCGTCGTCAAACCCAGCAGTGGCCGGATCCAATTGATGGATCCCCACAGTTGATGTAGTTCATGGAGAGTCTTTGGGTCATCTTGAATCTCCAGCTGCTGGGGAGCGACAGTCGTCTCCGAGATGCGGAAGCCAAGGTACACCCACGGACAAACACGTTGAACTTTGTCCGAGTGTACTTCCATCCTGGCACTCTCGATGGCTCTGATGGAGGCTGACAGAGCTTCTTCTAGGTACTGTCTATTTGGGGCACAAACTAAGACATCATCCATGTAATGTAGAATCCTGGCTGTAGGAAATTACTTTCTCACGGGCGAGAGCACCCCAGCAACGTACCATTGGCAAAGCACAGGGGAGTTAACCATTCCCTGGGGGAGTACTTTCCAATGGTAGCACCGCATGGGGGCTTCCCTGTTGACACTGGGAACTGAGAAAGCAAACTTTGGAGCGTCGTCTGGATGTAATGGAATAGAAAAGAAGCAGTCTTTTATGTCAATGACTGCTAAAGGCCATCTTCGGGGGAGCATTGTGGGAGACGGAAGGCCAGGTTGGAGTGGGCCCATCTCAACGATCACCTTATTGATCTCTCTTAAATCATGAAGGAGTCTCCACCGGTCCTTGCCAGCCTTGCGGATGACAAAGACCGGGGAGTTCCACGGGCTATCGGACGGTGTTACATGCCCTTTCGCAAGTTGTTCTTCTACAAGTTCCTCAAGGATGTGCAATTTGTCAGCAGGAAGGGGCCACTGCTCCACCTTCACTGGCTTATCGGTGGTCCATTTCAAGGGTGGAGTGGTGCGCACAGCAGCGGCCTTTACTGAAAATCCCTCGGTGTTGGGGGGATTTCCAGCTTTGTTCCCCACTGGGATAAAACGTCTCGTCCCCACAGGGTGAATCCAGAGGGAATTACAAAAGGTTGGACAGTGGCTATTCTCCCTCCAGGTCCTTCAACGGTGATGATTCCCATGCTTTGTTTTGAAGGAACTGATCCTCCTACTCCATTTAGATGACCTGGGACTGATTTTAAACCCCAGTGTGATGGCCACTCAGTCTGGGAAATCACCGTAACATCTGCTCCAGTATCTATAAGTCCATTTAGGTAGGTTGACGTTACCATTCCTCAACACACAATCTAGGTGTGGCTTGTCTTCCCCCACTACTTTTGTCCAGTAGA
Source organism: Eopsaltria australis (assembly GCA_034509425.1). Taxonomy (NCBI): domain Eukaryota; kingdom Metazoa; phylum Chordata; class Aves; order Passeriformes; family Petroicidae; genus Eopsaltria; species Eopsaltria australis. The sequence continues at coordinate 51,186 of JAVTVJ010000260.1, read as the reverse complement.
TGCAGGGTGTTTTTACATTTCTGGGGAAGTGTGGTGGAAGGATGATGGCTTGTGCAATTTCTGTCCACTTTGGAATATAAAAAGGTGGGTTGTTGCAGTATACTGAAATTAAAAAGCTTTCTCCTGGTCTGATGGTTATTATTTAAGGGAGAATAAAAAGCTCGGGTGGACCTCTCAAAGAGTTGCCCACTACAGGAATGTCCGTCCTTTCTAAAATGTCTTCTTTGGTGGTGACTTTCATGTGGGTGAATGCTGTGGTGTCGAAGTGGAAAGTTGTGACACTTACCAACTTCAGCCGTCGTGGTCCAAGTAACTGGTCATTCGGGATCGCCTCTGATGGTGTTTCCAGTGGCATGGGTGGTGATGGAGAGCAGGACACAGTAGATTCAGCTTTTAATTTCTTTAAGGAGCGCGGTGATGGTATGCGCTCCCTGACGCGTTTCCTGAATCAGATGGAGCGTGTGTTGTATGTCGCGTTGGTGCTGGCAGAGGCTGGTGGTGGCAACAGGAATGTTGTTGTGGTGTCCGGGAGCCTGTGGAAGACTTAGGTGGAGGATGATTAGAGAATTTCATTGGATGAGGGCACTCTCTTTTCAAGTGATCTGAGGAACCACAATTAAAACATTTCCATCTGCTCTTAGATTGTTCATGGACTGAGGTAGCTCCAATTATTCTCTTAGGGGAGTGTCTCTGTGGTTGATCTGGTGGAGCTGGCCTGACTCTCATACACATTTCTATCATATGTTCGATGGTGGGGGGTGGATCTGGGGGGAGGAGGTTTAAAAGCTGTCTGCAGGCGGCATTGGCGTTCTCTTGGGCTACTGTGCGTAACAGTTCTTTTAAATTATTTGGGTCTGAGATCTGCTTGCTCATTGCCTCTCTGAGCCTTTCCACAAAACTCGCAAAAGTCTCGTCCGAGCTTTGCCGGACGGCTGAATAACTTTGCACAGGGGCAGTGAGCGAAGGCATACTAAGTAGAGTCTTTTTTGCTGCTTGGCCAATGTCTCTTAAGACATCCTCAGGGATGTTGGTGGCTTGATCTAGTGGTTTTGTTTGATTTCCCTCCCCACAAAGGTGATCAAGGGTGAGAGTGGCTTTGTTTGGGTCCCTTTTGTAACTGTCCAGCAGGTTTTGAAGCTGCCGCTTCCACATTTTTTCCCACACCCAATACTGAGCCTCAACTAAAATACTTGTCATGATTGTTTTTATATCAGATGGGACCAGCACCGCTGCATTAAAGGTGGAATTCAGTACACTTTTAAAGTAAGGAGAATCTCTCCCAAACTCTCTCTCTACCTTGCAAAGCTCTCGCAAGGCTGCAGGTGACAGTGGTTCCCATTAGGGGTTGTTACCCTGCCAGTTGTACATCACCAGCGCCACTACAGGGCTTAACTCACCGGCTGCACCGCAGGCTCCAGCCTCTCCGCTTCCGGGTCCCCAACTGTGGGAACTGAAAGGGAGGGCGTGGGAATCTGGAAGTGGGCGGTGGTTAGGGGCGGGACTGCAGTTGGTATGGGCAGTCCAGGCGCGCGGTGGGGCGGGGACCTCCCTCGGGCAGGGGCGGGGACCTCTGGCGCAAGGGGAGGGACCCGACGCGAAGACATCATTGGCCACAGGGGGGGAACCCGACGCAGGGGCAACAGACATGAAGGGGGATGAACCATGGGAAGAGCTGGGAGAGTTCGCGGGCTTTCGGCGTGAGGATGCGCAGTCGGCGCAAGGGTGGCTGCACGGCGCCACGAGGCTGCCATAATTTTTAAAATCACAGCCATTTTGCAAAGTAGAACTGTGGGGGAGTGCAACCGGCGCAACTGGGACTGAGGGCTCGGAGAAAGGGTTTGGGGTAGAGTTCGCTATGAGGGGATAAGTCTCATAGTGAGGGGAACCGAGGGGCGCGCTTCCCTGCAGCGGGGAAGAGGGATTGGGAAAAGGGGAATTAGGAACATGGGGTGGGTGAATCGGGGATCCCAAACTTTCCTGACAAGTCCATAAAACATCACAAATTAAAATCAACAACGGAAAAAATTCTTGAACAGAAACATCACCCCCTCTCTCTATTCCCCATAAATGTTTTCCCACTAAGTCCCAAAAACCCAGAATCTTAACAGAAGAAGCAGAAGCAGAAGGAACACAAACAAAAATCCACTTAACAAAACGTTTCCAAGCCCTCTTATTAACTTTCCCGTTTTTTAACTTCAGGGTTTCTTTAACTTGGATATAAAACTCCTGCTCCGACCGGGACAACTTAATACCCATTGTCTCCGAATCGGAGCCTCCTTACTCTTTTGAAACTACAACGAAACTAAAAACTCTCCCCAGAGCCTGATTCCCGCTGCTTATCGCGGACCCCGAACCTCACCGCCTTCGTCGCAGATCCTGGTTCCTCGATCCTGGCTTCGGCTGCCAACACCGGCTCCAGGGGAAAAAGAAATCCAAAAGAGTAAGGGTCTTTGGGCTGGTCAGTCCGCTTCAGCTAGCGTGATCGCTCCAGAAGGGTTACTGACGCCCCCTTCCAAGTCCACCACTAGAACGTGGAGGTCCTCTTCAGGGGAAGCAACTCCCCAAGGCGCAGTCCCGATCGCTGCAGCGGTCAGGGTCGCTCACAGGGAACCACGAAAAATCGAAGTCCCAGTTTGGGGCTCCACCTGTTGCGTTCCCTGCTTCTTAATCCCACTCTGACCCCGGCGGCAGAGCGCTAGCGAGACCCTGAGAAGCCGTTCGCCTTCCGATCGAGAAGGCTTCCTCGGGGAGCCGCTGGTGGGCTCCGCTAGTCTGCGTCGGGCTGAGGTGTTGTTGCCCTCAGAGCACTGCAGGATAGCAAAGAACTACCCAAAGAAGGAGGACTCTTAGTATGAGGGTTTGGCAGGTTTATTACCCCCAAGGGAGCTCAGGGACTAAGAGCCCCGAATAGCTCATGACATGGGTATTTAAGGGAGGGATAGCATCCAATAATCTGAGGGTGCAGGGGCAATACAGGGGAGGGTCCAGGGTGCGCAGTCGAATGAGGTTCAGGGAGAGGAGGGGGGAAGAGAGAACAACGAATGAACAACCGGGTAACAGGGAATGTTCCAGAACTGGGATACATAACAGACAAATCAAGGAACCAATAGCAGGAACTTGGGGTTTGTGGCTTGGTGGTCTAAACCATTGTCTCTGGCAGCTCAGGGGGGAAATTCTCTGTCTGTGGAACATGCCACCAGAGGTCTTCGTCCTCTGCAAGTCCATGGAGGCACTCTAATCCTTCCTGGTTCAGAACCACTGCTACAATTCCTACCCAATTTGCTCATTCTCCTGGGCTGTATTCAAATGGCAGATTTGTTGAAGAAAATATATCTAATCTCTATCATTTGGGTTTTAACCAGTTCCACTCTTAAAGGGAAAAAATCCATGTCTTAAATACAGAGATACTGTATTGATAAATAATACAATAATTTCTACAAATTAACAAGTCTAAACAAATACTCTGAGATGCATTTCCTTGCTAAAGACATGGCATTTGAAGCAACATCTGAACATGACAGGTTCTGTAGAATATCTTGCTTAAATAATGACTAATCTAGTAATAGTAGTAGTAGTTTATTTCTGCCTCATAAACTCATTTAATTACTGTTTTTCTTTCCTCATCATGTCAGAGTAAAACCTGTTGAAGGAGATTTCTGTCACAAAATATTAGCTTTATTAACCATATATATATCCTTCCCCCACCCCTCAGATTTCTTTTTCTTGTTAGTGCTGATAATAATTGAACCACCTTTTTCTTTTGATTGGTTCACGACTTTTTAAAGAAGAAGATACATAGGAAACAGAAAAATACAGCATAAAATCAGTCATTCATTCTTTCCCATTTCTTTAAATTGGGAAGTACATCTATGTATTATGTTCATAGCAATATACCAAAATTGGTTTTGTTACAGTTGTCAGTTATCTGTTCTTTAGAATAGAAAATGATGAAAAGTATGTATTTCTCTGTTCTTTTTGGGGTATAAAATATGTTAATGTGGAAAAATGTGCTATGTATAAAGCAGGCTGAACTCCAACCCGAGCCCCAAGGCCTATTTTGAAAAACTTTGGATTTAGTTCCAAAATTTACATTTGCATCTGGGGTCCATCTTGACTTCATAGCACATGTCTTTGTGTAAATGGAAATCTAAACACTACTATATACTGAAAGTACAGCATCTCAGAAAATGTTCAATCTCTTTAGTGGCAAACAATATTTTGGCATTTGTTCCACAACTTCTTGAAGATTTTCTTGGTTTGAAAGACAGGTGTCTGTTAGGGAAGGCAGGAGCCTCCCTTGGAATGGGAAACTGTAACCCCTCTCCCTCCGAATTATTATAAATTTGAAATCAAGAGGCTCTCAGGCAAAGATATGGGAATAGGAATAACAGCTCTTTACTAATATCTAAAACAAAGCTAACAAATAACAACAGCTATGGTGTTAACCAACAAACAGAACCAGAAACCCAATGGCAGCCTGCTTGGCTTCAGGCACCTTTCTCTTTTGGTGCAGTTCCAGTCACAGCCTGCAGGGGGCGCTCTGGGTGTGATGATTCCCTGGTGGCTGCAGGGGGCACTCTGGGTGTGAGCTCAGGTAGCACACGGCAATGGCGGCTGTCCGAGGCAGAGAGGGATGGAGGAGAGCCTTTGTTTCACAGACCCTCAGGGGGCAGCTGGTGTTGGTGCCGCAGCAGGATCCTCGGACACAGCGAGCTGGGACGGCAAGAGGTCCCGGCGTGCAGTGGGAGCCTAGTTACAATGTAGCGAAAAATTCAGAGCGGCGTGGAGGAGCGGGGGAGAGACAGGCTGGTGGCAGTCATCTCCCGGTGGGGCAGAGAGAAAAGACTCACAGCAGACAGACTGGCAGCTCTGTGCTGGCTTCTCAGTGGCTGTGGGTTTAGCAGACAGCAGCTCCAACCGTCCAGCTCCGAGGGTCCTGAGCAAGAGAGTGCCCTCCCCCCGCCCTTGCTTTTTTCAGTCTCCAAAATCTCGAATTGTCAGGCCTTGCTTCCATGAGAGGGATTCAACCCCACCCTGCCAAGGAGAAAGGCCCTAGCCCTGTGCTTTGTTATCTTAAGTACTCAGCCATTAGCTCAGTCATTAGTCTCTTAGCAACCCATGGGAGAAAAAATTCCTGAGGGGAAAAGAAAAAAAACCCAAAAAACTAGATCCAAACTCCAACAAAGATTAAATTAAAAACAACAAAATAATTTTTATGCATGAATGCATGAAGAATGTACACTGTTCTTAGGTAATGATTATTACAATGAAAAAACAGATCTCAGAGGCTCTGTTTTGTCCCATAAATAGTATGAATTTCTTTTCAAACTGTTAAAGTCTATGTAAGTTCAGCTTCTTTTTCATCTATTCAAGCCTGTGGATTTTCTTTCTCTTTCAGTGAGGTATCCACTATATTCACTTAAAATACCAGGATTAAGAATTTGACACACTCTATTACACAGTGGTGATATAATTGCAGAGATTGTTCTCATAAAAAGGGTTGTTTATAAACTACAGAAAAAAGGTGTTTTCTATCACTCTCAACTCATTGAAACGTTTCAAATAACCTTAGGAAATTCAGTAAACAGCTGGCCCATCAAGGTCTCATGATGATTGACTTTTCCTCTAAATACTTTTAAAGACTACTCATTGTTCTATTTCCTCATACACCAGTTAACAAAGACATTAAAAAGTGTCTCACGTTATCAGTATATGTAAACTAGAGTAGATATGGCATGATGGTTATCAAATCTGCTAGGTGCATATTGTTGAGAGAATAGGCTTGGTTTTTTTCATATAGTATAAAATAATAGATAAAATCCCCTTTCTTGAGCTCTGAGCAATCATTTTTGGGAAATGATAGTGAGAAATATGAAGAGTAGCCACAGGTACTTTCTTAGAGAAAGATTTTATTCTAGTTATGAATTAGTGTTCAACAAGTTTTCGACTGCTGCACAAATATTCATATGAATACAAAAATGAATTATTATAACATGAATAATAAAATTAATTATATACTTACATGAATATATAAAATATGCCAAGCCAACCAATTAAACTTCACTGTTTTCCTGGATATTTCATTTTCTGTTACTGAGTACTTTACAGTGTACAAAGTGTTTGGGTTTGGCTCTCTGTTGTCATGCTGATTTGGCATGGGTAGTAAAGGCAGGTTTTAATTTAGAATCAAGAGTAACAAAGTGAATATGAACAACCAAGAGATCAACCAATAGCAGCAGTAATTCAGCAAAAAATAAACTTGAAACAATCATGAGTTGCTCACCATCAGTTTGAGACGACGAAAAGAAGCAACATCCGAATGAGGTATCAGTCACAAATATTCAAAACATGAGTCTCTGAAGGCAAAATCCCTCCTTCCACCCCCAAAGATTCTGTTGCTTTTCTCTGATGTTTTATGAGGCATGTCCACAAACTGTTTCAAAATTGCTCTTTTTTATATCTCTGCATTGATTTTTTTTCTCAGAAACTTCCTGATTTTTATGGATATATTTATTCTTTTCCCAGCACTCTTCCTTCAACTATGTAATATATCAGGACACTATATTTTCTTCTTTTTGTGTGTGGATTTTTGGGTTTTTTTGGGTGGGTGGGTGGGTGTTTTTTGTTGTTGTTATTTGTTTTTTGTTTTGTTTTAAATTTAAAATAATATAATTAATTTTTGAAGAATATGTGTCTGGGGTTTAGGACATAGCTTTCCAAATTTTCTCCACTAATATCCATTAATTCTCAAGAGCTACAGTTTTCAAAAGACAGAAAACATTTTAAAATAATGTGAGCTAACACTGTTGAAAAATTTTTGAGAAGTTCATAGATTATAAATTCAATATTAAACTTTAGATCAACACTACCTGAATTAGGTATTCAAGCTAACAATTCAAAACTGAAGGTTAAACTTCTTTCCCCCACTATTTATTGTCTACTCTTCTATTTATTACCTTATTTAATTTCCATTTAATAGCAAAGCAGAAGTAAGCATGCTACATCTTAAAATGTTACTTTAAAAATAAAACACAATTCGACCTTCTTTGTAATTCTTCCCCTTGTCTCATTTTCCAGGGCTCATCTCATTTTAGAGCAGACTAAGTACTGATTTCTTCTAACACTGGGTGGCATTTGATTGACTGCTGAATTTGTTCCCAGAAGTCTCAAACATTCCGGGGTCTTCAAGGTGTTTTTCCATAGACAGCATAATCAGAGCAGGACTGAGTCAAGAAACAGAGACATTTTTTATTTTTTTTCCTTTCATTATAAGTATACACAGTGTAAAGGCAAAGAGATAAAATTGTTCTAACCTTCATTTAAGAGGTGTCTATGGAAATATACTGGGAAGAGGTGAATGTCATTATTCTAGTGATGAAGCTTTCTCTTTAAAATGTTTTACTGAAAATGTGTGTGTATTGTGATGCCTTTCAAGTGTGTCTAATTCTACTGTGATAAGGCTCCAAATTATTAACATTATAAATAGATTGAATTCTTAATTGTAATCAGGGAAATATAATAACATCTTATCAATTTGTTTAATAAGAATTTGTAATATTTAAAGTTGCTGACCTGAAAAATCCAAAGAACTCTGAAGGCTCCTGTTCACTAATATGAGTCTTGGCATGCAAATAATTTGCCTAATTTTTTTAGAACTTATTTCAGTTCTCCTTAGATATATGTTCACCCCTGGAAAGTACACAAAGGATTTCTTTGGGAAATTGGGAATTACATTCTCATGTTTGTGATTGTTCTTGTTACTGTCTGTGTTGGATTGACCTTGACCAGCTGCCAGATGCCCACCTGGTTGCTGTCTCACTCGCTGTCCTCAAAAGGACAGGGGGACAAGGTATAAAATCTTGTTGTTCAAGATAAAGACAAGTGGACCACTTATCAATTTCTGTCATGTGCAAAACAGACTTTACTTGGGAAAACAAAGTGAATTTTTTGGCTACTAAAATAGACTTGGATGGTGAGAAACAAAGTTAAAGAAACACTTTCCTTTTCCCCAGGTTCACCTTCACTCCTTCATTCCTAACTCCTGTCTCCTCTGCTCCTCCCTCAAGCAGCACAACATGAGTGAAAGGGGAATGGTCAGTTCCTGTCTGCTGCTCACAGTACATTGAGGTATATCTTAGACCAACAGCCTGATTGTGAGTGAAGTCAAGATTTGGTCAACAGAGGAACTTACACATTCTCATGCTTATTTAGGGAGTCAAAACCTCAGGCCAGTTTAGAACATATTTCAATTAGGTGTATCTGGTCTGCTCTGCTCTCTGCAGTTAAACAATTCAGTATCACAATGTAATGCAATAGTGATTTAATATATACATGACGTTTACTTCACCATTATCTCATTAAGATATTTATATGATATATGTTTCCTTTTGTAGACTAGAGTTGTTCCCATGAGTTTGATTCCAGCCTTTAAGAGAAGCCAAAATAAAAAGAAGGCCATATCAATACAGTGCACTATTAAGGCCTTTTAGATTCAGCTCTAAGCTATCTCCTGGGTTAGTACAGATCCATGAGAAGGTGTCTGCTCTGGTCTTGAAAGCTATATATCCACATTAAGCTGCTATTGAGGATAATCAAAGATTGAATGCATCCTCAGCTACTCACACAGCTGTGGAGATAAGAGAAGAAAGACTTGCTGTATCAAAGGGTGTGATCGTGCATTCTTCAAAGTATTATTTGACAAGGGAAAAATGTAGAAACCACAAATGTTAGACTCTAGAAATGAAGTTAAATTGCTTCAGAAAATAATTTTGGGAGTAAAAATGCTTCACTACTGGTTTTAAAACAGTTATTCACAAAATAGCAAAAGGAAAAGAAGATCTGTGTTTTTGTAATTATGTGCCACCTCATCCGTGGCACAGAACATTTGTTAACAAAACAGTCCCTTGCACTGTGTGCTCAATAACAGTCTTTATATGTGTAATCAGCTGTATAAAGCAATGAGAAGTGAATTCCTAAACACTGAACTACCGAGATATGTCTGGAACATGACGTGAAACTACATAATGGAGTGTGTAAACATGCCTTCTTGCACACACACAGCTCGTTTCACCCAGACAAGGGTCTTAACACCACAGTTGGCTGGCCTTACTAACATGTTTTCTGAGAGTTGATGGGCTCAAGCTTGGCATAAGCTGGTTGAGCTTCAGAGGTATTCTAATTTGTGAATAGTCTTTCAAGTGTACTACCTTCTGACTGATACTACTACTGATACTACTACTACTACTACTACTGATCTTAAAGCCAAGATTCTTGAAGTAAATAATATGTGCTTTTCCAAGTTACTTAAAACATGTGAGACTAGTTATAGGGAGTCACTGCCTTGAAGAAATGTCAAAGATGCATGAAATATTATGAATATTACTTAGACACAATGCAACACTTATCCAAATGCATTAGAATTATCTCAGTCTTTTCAGTAGTCTGAGAAAAAAATCTTAGTTTACTGTAAAAGCAACTTTTGATTTACAGCTATGAAATAATTGTATTCTATATGTATCATAGAATCCATAGATCTAAAGAGTATTGCAAATGTTTTGTGCTATATGCATAGTTAGAAGGTTTATGCCAAAAATATAGTTATCTGTTCAAAATAGTATATATGTGAAAACTAAATATATACATCGTCCTGGGTTAGGCCAGAAGGGTCAAAATCTAGGAAGTGATCTGTGCTGCAGGAATGCAGGAAGGCATACAACTTCCTTCCTGGGAGAGAGAGCCAATAATCAGGTAGTTTTAAGGATTGATAGGTAGGTAAACCAATTAAAAAGTTGGTCCGCCTTCAAGGAAAAAACCATATATAAGCAGAGACTCTCTGACGCTCTTCCTCTTTGGACCTGCTGCTGCTGTGTGGAGAGGAGCAGCTCCTGCTTCTCTCGCTGGTAAGGCCCAAGCCCTGCCCCCCCCCCCACCTCCTTCCAAAGGAGGGATGGGGGGGGGGGGAAGGGAGGTTTTACGGCAGCCGTGCCGCTGCAGCCGGGCAGGCATGGGGGAGGAAACGATTGGAATTTTCAGCAGATCCAGCTCAGCCGGTGTGTCAGCTACACAAGAGGGAGAGCCGGGCCAGGCAAGGACCGGGCCGGACTCCATCCAGCTCGGGCCAGGCCCTGCCCTGTCACCCCGGGCCCAGATGGCCCCACCAGGCCGAGCCAGCTTGGCAGAGCCAGGCAAAGACTCTTGAGAGCGTCTGGCATCCAGCTCGGACCTGTTCAAGCAGCCCGGCAAAGAGCACGGGATCGTCACACTGCCAGAGAGAGAGAGAGACAGAGATTAACTCTCTCCATGCCTGGACTAAACTCACAGACATCCATCCTTCCTCGCAGAGAGAGGAACGAGTGAAGACATCTACATAGTGCAGCGCAGAGACTTTACAGTCAGTGAGGAAAGCAGAACTGATACCTAGAGGGAGGTGCATGAGAAGTTGCTTCAAAAGTGAAGCTGAAAACTCTTTTGGAGAACCATGGTTGGGGACTGAGCTAATAAATTCTCTGTAATATATGAAGATATAGTCCAAAGGGGGATGTGAGGTTCTTATTGCAGCCAATGAACTGAAATACCTAAGTACAGACAAGTAAGTGTTGAAAAAGTACAGCCTGATGAGAAACTAGAACCAAGAGAGAGGAGAGGCTGTGACTCAGAGCCCTGGTCCCGGGGAGAATGCTAGAGAACCTGAGTTGTCAAGAGAACCTGTGCTGCTAAGCACAGAAGAAGGGATTTTCTTTGTTGCTGCAATTGAACTAGGCATCCTTAAAACAAGTACCCTGTGGACTGTTCATAACCCACCATAGTGGCTGTGGGAAGGCTACTGGTGTGGGAGAGATCCACCATTAAGTTAGACTTTGCTCCGGGCGGCGGTTAATGGTGAGGCAGAAGACCCATAAAAACTGTATTTTTCTTACAGAAGATCCATAGTGTAAGCAAAAGAAACTTCTCTCCCTAAATGAACTGGAACAAGAGCTGTTTCTGAAGTGGTAAACTGACTGGAGGTCGAAGTGTTGTCTTTTGTATGTTGTCAGGGAGAATGAAATAGAGAGTGGGGAAGGAGGGGTGGTCTGAGAGTTTGTTCTAGTTTTTCTTGGTTTTTTTTTCTTTTTCCCTTTGTCTTAGATATATTAATAAAACTTGTTTGTACTTTATAAAGTTTGAGCCTGCTTTGCCTACTCCTAATCCTTATCTCACAACAAGCAATCAAGTAAATTTAAGTAAGTGTGCTAGCATTTAGCCACAAACCTGAATAAGCGAACTAAAACCACGACAACATACATATTCTCCCCATTCTTTCTTCACTAAAAGTACATAAAGAGATGTGAGAGACTTTGCAGTCTTGCTACATATTACAAAATGTGCTCTTCATAATGATTTGTTAGATTTTATGTTTGAATCCTAGTGGGTATAAACAGCATGAAGATTTATGAAGAAATTTTACATGAAAATAATATATAATATATATCACCACTGGCTGAGATCTGTTTGAAATTAATAAGAATCACATAAGGTCATAAAGGAAACAGTATTTCCTAGTAACTATATATATTTATCGTTTTTAAATAGGTCAGCTATGAAGTGAAGGACAGTAATATATTTTACAGTCTTTATACTGTAACCCCTCATTGCAATGGAGCTTTCATTTTCACCAGTTTTGTTCTATGGAGCTTTGTCTCATTCCCTTTTCTCCTTGCGCTGTCTTGTTCTTCTTTCACAGCTTTAAGACTTTTAGAGTATTTGGTGTCTCACATCTTCATGCCATTATTCTTAGTACAAACCACTGGTCTTTTATCCCTGATGCTTTGTCCTGCTTTGTCCTTGGTACAACCTCTCTTCTTTGATCTTTTTAACCAAATTTTACAGAGCTGCTGTAAGTTACTAGAAACAATATATCCCACCAGTCCATAACTTATTTTAGTTTAATTTAGGACATATGAAGAAAAAAGACATTTATTTGGCTATCAGTTCAAACTGGTTAGTGACTGTTGATGAAATTGTCATTGCAAATGTTCTTGCATACTGTCCATGCTGTCCTGGGTTGACTGTAAGATGCTTGTATCCCCAGTTGTCTGTCCTGCTTATGCTGAGTATTAAGTTCTGTAGCTTTAAGTTAGGCCCAGAGAGACAGAGAGAGTGAAGAGAGTAAAGGGGGGGAGAGAAAACACGCACAGTTTGTCTACATGAGTTACACCTTACTCCCCCGGAAATTCCTTCGGAGACTACGCTCGAAGCGGGGACAGAGAAATAGAGATAAGCTCTCTGTGTGCTCTCGGAGTTCGCAGCGGAGTGCTCTTGGAGATCTCTCAGCTTTTGCAGAGAAAGAGAGAAACTTTGTTTCTTTTGCTGTTTTTTTTTTTCCTTCTGAGGCTGGTCAGCATCTCTGTGGTCCAAGACATCAGAACAATACCCCGGGGGCCCCCCGACTCTGCAGCCGGGCCTGACCATCGGCCCCAGCCTCTAGAGGGACTGAGGCTGACACAGCCACACCCACAGAAGGACTCTCTAGATCCACCATCTCTTCGGAGAAAAGAGAAGTTTCATTGTTTTATATAATTCAAAATTTTTTCCATACTTGTGAATATTCTGCTTATTAAAAAAATAGTTTTTTCCACTTTTTCTCTAAGGAAATATTTTCCCAAACCGGTTTAAGGAAAGAGTGGCTGAAATTGGCTTGTCTAGAAGAGACCCCCTCGGAGGTTTCCTCCTAACATTTGCCCTAAACCAAGACAAATATTTTGGCGCTGTAAGAGTCTGGATGGAAATCCCTTGTCTGCCTCACGACCATCGACAGAAGCAGAGGCCGAAAACCCAGAGACCCTAAGAGGGGAAAAGGACTTTTGCACAATGAAGTCCAGCCAGATCTTGATGGGGTGCCTGCCAGGTGCCCAGGCGTACTGCAGAGCTGTGCTGCTGAGCTGTGCTGCAGAGGCGTGTTGGAACACGCCCGTGGGAACCGCATCCTCCCGGCTACCGGGACGGAAAGAACCCAACTATATGTCCGGTACAGCTGCACCTGTACTCTAAAACAATGGGCCTTACTCCCCACCTGCTGGCTACTTGCCCCTCGTCTCTGGAGGGATTGCCTCATCTCTTGGTTACCTGCCCCCCGCTTTCGAAAAGACTATAAAGAGACTCTCAAAAAGTACCCCTACGAGTACTCCCTACGGACGAGACGAATCCATCGGATCCGGACAACGAGGATCTCGTCGTGCCGTGGTAGCTATGCCCCTCCTTTCCTTTTCTCTCTCTCTTTCTTCTCTCTCTCTCTCCTCTATCGCATAAGCGTGTTGTTGGCACTCAATAAAGTGCTTTTGATTTTGATTGAAGCAAAAATACTTGTCCCTGTTTTCTTTTGCACTCTGAGATTCAAAGTAACGAACCATCACGACCCCTGCTCCTACGAGCGGATCGTGACATCATCAATTGGCGTCACGGACAGGATTCTGAGGCAGAAGGGGCTGCAAGGTTTTGTGTAATTTGTAACAGGGGAAGGACGTTTTGCTCCAGCCGCACCTAGCCCGACACTCCGAAAGGGTGAGCGGTGTCTAGAAAGCAAGGGGGGCATCTCGAATTTCCCGCAAACTGCACATGCCTGGGTGAAAAGCACCCCTATACTCTGTTGAGGGTTCTGTCTTCAGAATTTCACAAAAGAATCTCTTGGTGCAAAAGGGGGAGTGTTGTGTTTCTTTTTAAGGTGGGTGTGTAAGGAGTTAGTCTACTGGGTGTTAGGAGAGGCAACGGATTGTAACTAAACAGAGCCTCCAGTAGACTTAGTCTCTTCGCCACTTTAGGGAAGAGAAGGGAAACACAGCCCAGTTCTCGGGACTGTGGATGCAACTAAGTTTTACCTCCCTAAAGCAGTTTTCATTATCCCTTCGAAAACATGACCTCAAGCACTAAAACAAAACATAGAGCTGCATTTTATGCTTTGTTAGCAAAACACAATGCCCGACCCTCTCCAGGAGGGGAAGAGTTTGCACAAAACAACTGGTTTAATTTAGAAAATGTGATTGATAGAATTTACTCTTTACAGCGTGGGTCAAAATTCAAACTTGGCCGAGATAAAGCTGTAATTTGCTCTGTACTAGGAGCATGCCTTACATCGGCTATAGATCACCGCTTTAAGCGGTGCAGTGAGCAGGAAACAATAATAGACTCCCTCCAAAACTTAGTAGAAATTTTACAGAAACAATTAGAGGAAAAAGAGAATTATATTCTCTTTTTACAAGATCTCTTGAGAGAAAAATGTCTTAAAAACTCAAGGAACACCGATCCACCACAAGACACAAAGGAAAAGGAATCACTTTACCCCCAGAAAGAATTAAAGGAAGTAAAAAATTGTGGGCAAAACTGCTGTCCTCCTATGACACCTTTAATTAAAACAGAATATGTCTCCCAAGTGTCACTCACCGGAGGAGACCAAATTCATTGAACTGAACAGGAGGCCAGTGGATACTGGGGACATGGTGTTTTCTTAACAACAGGAGACAAACATAACACCTCGTCCCCAACTCAGCATGCAACTTTCCAAGCTGGGGGACTCAATCCTCCAGAAAGTGGAGACCCTTTAGCTATTGTTAGTACCCCTGATCAACTTCTAGAAAGCGTCCACAAAGCCGCTTGTCTGCAAACGATACATGAAAAGAAGTTGATTCCTGAATATGAATCCCCTGTGCAAATGCCTGTGAAACCTGAAATGAAGACCCCTTTAATTCGGAGTCCCCCAGAATCACTCAAACCCACAGCGATTGTCTTACAGAAAACCATAGCAGTTGTGGGCCCCATAGAGAATCTGGAAAGATTCCTTGAAAACCCGACAGATCAAACTGGATCTACTGATCCCGGGAATGCCCCAAATTCTACACCCTCTCAGCCGTTGGGTTCACACTCGAATTCACCTGCCAGTGGTCGCAAAGTTTATACATGTAGTGAGGTTCCAGAAGATCTGATTAATTACAATAGAAAATGTGAACCTGTAAAAACCCCACAAGAAAAATCAGAGAAAACACTAGCTAGCAGGGACATTGGGGGTCCCTCATAGTGAAAACCCAGAAAATAGTGGACCCCCCTTGCTTTCTCAAAGTCTCGGCAGTGAGCCTAAGCAACCTCTCCCTCAGAGCCTGGGAAGTGAGCCAAAGCAGCCTTTCCTTCAAAGTCCAGGCAACGACCCAAAACAGCTTTGTCCTCAGAACCAGGTAAACTGGTTTTTGGGAATTTGGTGGAAGGATATCCCACCTGAAACCTTAACCTTTTTAGATCAGATTAAAATGCCTGAATCTAGGAAAGATCTCCAACATGCTTTGGGGTTATTGGTGTTCTGGAGAAAACACATCCCTGATTTTCCCATAATTGCCAGACCTCTTTATAAATTGCTGAGAAAAGGGGTGAGATGGGAATGGGATACTTCTCAAGAAGAAGCCTTACAATTACTGATTTTTGAAGCAACAGCTCACCAAGCCCTGGGCCCTATTCACCCTACAGATCCTTTCCAAGTGGAATGGGGGTTTGCTTCCTCAAGGCTGTCAGTTCACATCTGGCAGCGGGGCCCTGAGGGCCCAACAAGGCCTGTTGGTATTTATTCCCATGGCTTCAGAGATGCTGAAAAAAGACACACTATCTGGGAAAAGGGGCTGTTTCTGGTTAGCTTAGCTCTGATAGAAGTGGAGAAAATTACACAACAACAACCAATTGTTTTGAGTTGCCCTTTCAAAGTTATTAGGGCAGCTTCTACCGGGACCCCCCAACCTGACAGGGTGGCCCAGAGGATCTCAGTTAGAAAGTGGGATGCTCAGATTGAACACTATTGTAACACTTTCTTAATAACTGAAGGAGCTGCAAAAAACCTGGCAATACAAGAAGGCTTCAGTAGCAGCCAAGACAAACCTGCCTCAGTTATTAAGGTAGCCCTCCACACTTCCTCCGGTGAAACAGAGGGGGAAGGCAGCGCCCAAGTTGGCGAGCTGACAGCTGTTTGGAGTGTTCTCCAACGTGAAGTACAGAATATCTTTCTTGTTTGTATCTATACTTATTTCTATGCTGTGTTTCAGGAATGGATTGAGTGGCTTTCTTTTTGGCAGCAAAAGGCATGGACAGCCTCTGATGCCCTAGGGAAGGAGCATCGGACAAATACACGCTGGATAATTCCATCATTTTAACTTTTTCTGCCCCTTGGTGGCAGGCTCTGTTGTGTTTACTTTTCACAGGGGACCTCCGAGGGACATGAAGAATTTATAGATTTTAAATAAATGCCATAGCAAAGCCCATACTGAGTGCAGTAGCTACATATCATGGTATAAGCACCCCCCTTGTGCTGGATGACAAGAATAATGCTTTTTCCCTCCCTTTATGGTAACATGAGGTGATGATTGCTGAACTTTTTGTTAAACTTAGCTGTTGTACAATTTTCCCATAAAATCATGTGTGGTAAAAACAATACAAGATACTGCGGGGGGGGGACTTGAAGTTGATGTTGTAATACCTATCACCCAACCATCGGTTATGCTAAGCCTGAAAATTTTTGAAATTGGACCAAATATAATCAGGACCAGGTATGGTCTCTTAAACAAGTTAAATTGCTAATGCACAGAAATTCAGCCAACTTGTTCATCTTTTAACACAAAGAGACATAACCGGTGCCGTGGGAACAGGATTGGGAATCTTGAATAGCATTGATTCAGAAGTACTAATGAATAAATTGGACGTCACAATTAGAGATTTAACCAAATTATAACGACCACTGCAGTTGTCATTAACCCACCAGTGGTTGTTATCAAACATATTAACTCAGTGAATGTTAACCGTATGTAATGCTTCAGTGCATTCAATATTCCCTATCATCGCATTGGGGCTGAATCGGGGTGGAACTATTCTTTATCCTTTTGAGCATAAACAATGGGCCCGTCCAATTGATAAAAAGTGGCAAACTGTGGATTTAGAAACTTGTGTTGTCCGGGAACAACTAGGGTTCATCTGTGAAAATAATGCAATTAGAGCTCAGGACATTTGCTTAGACACAGAACAGAATATCTGTCATTTTGAAATTCATCCTAAAGAGAATCCTGAAACAGCGCTTGTGTATATAGACAATGGATGTGCATGCTTGAGAACTGCTTGCGACCGAGTAGTTGTAGAAAATTTGGTGATGGACACTAAAAATCATTCAAATTTTTGTGTTTGTAATTTTACTAAAATCGTAGGATGTGATTTTTCTTATTCAGCTCCAGTTACTTCTTATCACCTTCTGCAATCCAATTACTCGCTGATACACCAAGTTGTGCCTACCCCCATTGAGATGAACCTTACCTTGGTAAAGCAATTGTTGCTTCATCAGGATTTAATCGAAATTTTGGAAAAGATCAAGAAGAACGGACAGAAAACCTTGGTAACTGTTCATCACAATGTAAACAAAATGCATCGTGTTCTGGAAAGTGTAAGAAGGGATGCTGACCACAGTTGGTGGGATACCCTTTTTGGGTAGTCACCTACTGCCACAGGGGTCCTGAATAAGCTGTGTCATCCCATCATTGTTCTCCTGATTTTAGTATATCGTGAACTGGAGAATGATGAAACGAGTAGCATACTTGACATCCATAAGGAATATGCATAATCTGGTTGATGTTTCATCGTCTGCGGACACCCCTGACATTATTGATGCAAGGCGAGCTAAGGTGTAATAAGAAATTGGATAAATACTTTACTGCTCATTGTAA
This sequence comes from Eopsaltria australis, assembly GCA_034509425.1. Taxonomy (NCBI): domain Eukaryota; kingdom Metazoa; phylum Chordata; class Aves; order Passeriformes; family Petroicidae; genus Eopsaltria; species Eopsaltria australis. The sequence continues at coordinate 33,475 of JAVTVJ010000260.1, read as the reverse complement.
TTTAATCAATTATTCATGAAATTTTAGGGTATTTTTATTGTTTTGTGATTCAATCAATTAATGTAATTTTAAGATTTAACAATGCATTAATGTAATCCTAAAGTATAATTATTAATATGATTTTAAGCTATAATAAGAAATTAAACTGGTTTTATCCAAATAATTATTAATGTAATTTTACTATAATAAGGCAATTGTTGCCCTGTTGAAGTTTAAACAAAATTTTATGTGATTAAAATTACTTATTCTTTTGTTTTCTTTTCCTTTTCTTTTCCCTTCTCTCTTTCTCTTTTGTCTCTGTTTTCCGGGGTATGCTACCGGCACGGACGAGTCCTGAAGACATCGTGACAACACTATCGAGTCCTGAAGACATTGAGACAACGCTACAGGTTCCTGACGACGATCGTGAGCCACGGGGTGGTGTAAGAGTCTGGACGGAAATCCTTTGTCTGCCTCACGACCATCGACAGAAGCAGAGGCCGAAAACCCAGAGACCCTAAGAGGGGAGAAGGACTTTTACACAATAAAGTCCAGCCAGATCTTGATGGGGTGCCTGCCAGGTGCCCAGGCGTACTGCAGAGCTGTGCTGCTGAGCTGTGCTGCAGAGGCGTGTTGGAACACGCCCGTGGGAACCGCATCCTCCCGGCTACCGGGACGGAAAAAACCGAACTATATGTCCGGTACAGCTGCACCTGTACTCTAAAACAATGGGCCTTACTCCCCACCTGCTGGCTACTTGCCCCTCGTCTCTGGAGGGATTGCCTCATCTCTTGGTTACCTGCCCCCCCGCTTTCAAAAAGACTATAAAGAGACTCTCAAAAAGTACCCCTACGAGATCTCCCTACGGACGAGACGAATCCATCGGATCCGGACAACGAGGATCTCGTCGTGCCGTGGTAGCTATGCCCCTCCTTTCCTTTTCTCTCTCTCTCTTTCTCTCTCTCTCTCTCTCCTCTATCGCATAAGCGTGTTGTTGGCACTCAATAAAGTGCTTTTGATTTTGATTGAAGCAAAAATACTTGTCCCTGTTTTCTTTTGCACTCTGAGATTCAAAGTAACGAACCATCACGACCCCTGCTCCTACGAGCAGATCGTGACAGGCGCCCAATGCATGGCTTGAGAAAGTGAAAAAAACTTGTACTAACTGCATTTTAGTTGTACTAACTCTGTAAAGCAGTCAGTAGCCATGTTGCTTGAGTTCATAGTGTCTTTCTGCATGGGAGTAGCCATGTCTCTCTTGTCCCTAGGCTTGTTTGAGGTGTTTATAACTTACTAGTCCCTAGGTTTGTTTTCCTATCCACAGATAGCTCCAGTATTGTCCTTGGCACGGAGTTTTTACAGTAGAGGGGCACAGATTAAAGTTGCTATTTTGCTAGGCATGGTGATAATGATTTATAGAGAAGTAGCAAAAGTACTGGGGATTGTTCGAAATATGTATAGTTTGTTGTTTCTCCATCCTACCCTGCGTCCTAGTTTCAGTAGCATGTTTTGGGGGTTTGTTAGTAATTGCACCCAGTTTGTTAGAAGAGCAGCAGGGGGTGAGGCTTCCCAGCCTTTCCTTTCCTTCTTCTCCTTTCAATCTGTTACATCATTTTTTGAGAATGTTCAGTTTCCCCTGGATACCAAAGATACCACCCTTCTGATATTTCAGCTGGTGAGTTTCCTCTATACAGTTTACAACTTTTCTAGAATCAGAGCTGATATGTCCAGAGGGACTGAGGAGACACCTGACCCAGTAATAGACCCAGTTGTAGAAAATCCTGAGTGGTGTGGGGAATGGGAAGATATGGGCCAGATCTTGGAAGAATTCTCAGAACCCATAGCTTGGGACTTTCCATGTGACCAAATACAGAACCCAGCTGAGGTGGCGAAATATCTGAGAGAGAAGTGTAATGATGGTTCTAAGAAAAAAAAGATCATTGCAATAAGCTGGGCCCTGGCATATGCTTATCACACGCTGCTAGATACTGTAGGGCAGCAGATAGAAGCAGGGGGGCAGGAAGATAAATCAGTAGACACCCCAGTCACTCGGGCTACAGTAGACACCCCTGTCACTCGGGCTGCAGTAGACACCCCAGTCACTCAGGCTACAGTAAATACCCCAGTCGCTCAGGCTGCTACTAAACCAGACAGTGAGCCCAAGCCAGTAGCTAAAACAAATAGTGAGCCTAAGCCCATAGCTAAACCAGACAGTGAGCCTAAGCCTGCAGCTAAAACAGACAGTGAGCCTAAGCCACTGGCAGTCGCTGCTGTGGGACAGAAGCGCAAAACCAAAACTGATCGACCAGTAGATGATGATAATGATGATGGCGATAGCGGTAGAGAGAGGACCCTCAGAGGCAGCAACTCACTCAAGAGCAGAAGACACTATTGAGTCTCTTTCCCTGAAAAACCTTTGTGACCTAAGAAAAGATTACACTCGACGACCTGATGAATCTATAATTAGTTGGTTAGTCCGTCTTTAAAATGCTGCAGGCGACGTTACAATTCTAGATGGTACTGAAGCGAAGCATTTGAGACACCTGTCATATGAACCGGTTATCGACCAGGAAACAGTAAAAGAAGCTCGCCCTAAGAGTCTCTAGTCACGAGTCTTGGGAGCTGTGGCATGCAGATATCTGAGTACAGACGATCTCTATATGCAGCAGACCCAGTGGAAAACAATAAAACAAAAGATTCAACGCTTAAGAGAAATGGCAGTAGCAGAGATTGTTTTCTCAGAAGATCCAAATACACCTAGAAATCCAGACTTGGTAATATGTCCACCCATAATGTGGCGAAGACTTGTACGACTTGAGCCACAAGAACATTCTAATACTCTAACAATAATGAAGCGGGATGATGGAGATGAGACTGTGCTTGATATGGCGAGGAAACTCCGAGCATATGCAGATACCGTGCATAGCCCAACACATGCAAGAATTGCAGCTGTGGAAGAACGTCTACAGAAAATGGAAGATAAGACAGAAAAGAATCACAAGAGACTAAGAAATGAAATTAAAGAAAACCTTCTCCAAATCTCAGCAACACAGTTCAGAGGTCCTGTTACCAAACGAAGACATCCCCCAGACAAGGAGAGAAGGTACCCCTCACGACATAATCTGTAGTTTTTCCTGTATGATTGTGGGGAAAACATGAGAAAGTGAAATAGAAAACCCACTCCTGCTCTGGCACAACAAGTACGTGAATTAAAAGAAGCTAAGACTCAGAGAGAAAGTTCCACAAGAAAGGAAACAGCTCCAGTTGCCCATAGCCGATCTGCCAGTTATGATGATGACGACATGTTCTATCCCCTTGAAAGAACCTCCAAGATGTACACCCAGGGAAAGAAGAATAACCAAGCTTAGAGAGGCCCTGCCTCTAGCCAGGTGGAGGCTAGGGAAAACCATGTTTTTTAGACTGTGTGAATTCGTTGGCCTAGCACATCAGAACCACAAAAATATGAGGCTTTAGTTGACACTAGTGCACAGTGCACATTAATCCCATCAAGACATGTGGGGGCAGAATCTGTCTCTATCTCTCGCGTGACAGGGGGATCACAAGATTTAATTTTAGTAGAAGCTGAGGTGAGCCTGACTAGAAATGAGTGGAAGAAACATTCTATTGTGACTGGCCCAGAGGCCCCATGCATTTTAGGCATAGATTTCCTCTGAAATAAGTATTTCAAAGACCCAAAAGGACTCAAGTAGGCTTTTGGGATAGCTGCTGTAGAGACAGAGGGCATTAAACAATTAAATACCTTACCTAAACTATCAAATAACTCATCTGCAGTTAGACTTCTGAAAAGAGAAGAACAATGAGTGCCAATTGCCACTTCGACAGTACACCGCCGACAGTACAAAACAACTCGAAATGCTGTGATTCCCATCCACACGCTAATTCGTGAGCTAGAAAACCAAAGAGTGGTCAGCAAAACCCACTCATGCTTCAACAGTCCCATCTGGCCTGTGCGCAAGTCTGAAAAAGAATAAAAATTGACTGTGGACTATCGTGCCTTGAATGAAGTGACTCCACCATTGAGTGCTGCTATGCCAGACATGCTAGAGCTCCAGTACGAGCTAGAGTCCAAAGCAGCAAAATAGTACGCCACTACTGACATTGCAAATGCATTTTTCTCCATTCCTTTAGCAGCAAAATGCAGGCCCCAGTTTACTTTCACCTAGAGGGGTGTGCAGTACACATGGAATCGGCTGCCCCAGGGGTAGAAGCACAGCCCCACGATCTGCCATGGACTGATCCAGGCTGCACTAGAAAAGAGTAAAGCTCCAGAACATCTCCAGTGCATTAATGACATCATTGTGTGAGGGAACACAGCAACAAAAATATTTAAGAAAAGAGAAAAAATTATCCAGATTCTCCTAAAAGCTAGTTTCGCCATCAAAAAAAGCAAAGTTAAGAGACCTACTCGAGAGATTCAGTTCCTAGAAGTAAAGTGAGAAGATAGACACCGTCAGATTCCCACTGAAGTTATCAACAAAATTACAACGTCTCCACCAACCAGCAAGAAACACAAGCTTTCCTAGGCACCATAGGCTTTTGGAGAGTGCATATTCCTGAGTACAGCCAGATTGTGGGCCCTCTTTATCTAGTTACCTGCAAAAAAACCCAGTTTTCAGTGGGGCCCTGAACAACAGCAAGCCTTCACCCAGATCAAAAAGAAAATTGCTCATGCAGTAACGCTTAGCTCAGTCAAGACAAGACCAGATGTGAAGAACGTGCTCTACTCTGCAGCTGGGAGCCATAGTCTGTCATGAAGCCTTTAGCAGAAAGTGCCTGGGGAGGCTTGGGGCCAACCACTGAAATTCTAGAGTCGAAGTTATAGAGAATCCAAAGCCAACTACACTCCAACAGAGAAAGAAATCTTAGCAGCCAATAAAAAAGTCCAAGCCGCCTCAGAGGTCATTGGCACGGAAGCACAACTCCTCCTGGCACCCTGACTACCGGTGCTGGGGTGGATGTTCAAAGCAAAGATTCCCTCTACCCACCACACCACCAGTGCTACATAAAGCAAGTAGATTGCCCTCATAACACAACACGCCTGCATTAAAAAATTGAATCGCCCTAAAATTTTAGAGATAATTACAAACTAGCCTGACGGCGAAAACTTTAGTCTCACTGATGAAAAAAAACAAGAGCAAGTGACACGGGCTGAGAAAGCTCCACTGTACAATCAACTGCCAGCAGAAAAAGCAGAAAAAGGGACCTTAGCAATCATCTAGTTCCAAGCCCACTGTCATGGGCAGGGACACCATCACTAGACCAGGTTGCTCACCCATCTACACCTATTTCCATGCTTTCAGGGATGGGACATCCACAACTTCTCTGGGCAACCTGCGCCAGTGCCTCGCTACTCTCACAGTAAAGAATGTCTACCTAACATATAATCTAAATCTAACCTCTCTCATTGAAGCCATTCCCCCTTGTCCTGTCACTACATGCCCTTCTACAAAGTCCCCCTTCAGATTTTTTCTAGGCCCTGTTTAGGTACTGGAAAGCTGTTTAATGTATTAGTATAGTGGTAACCTGTTGAAATAACTTCAGCAAGTGGGAGTGTGTTGTATAGTTGATAAATATAAATTTAAAGCAGGTTAAAATGACCATAAAGGTACTTTATGGGTTATTAGCTATACATAATGCATGAATATGAGAAACGAAAAGAGTCCTGTTAAAGTCACTTCATATTTATGGAATAATAGTGAATTTCTGTAGTTATCCTGCAGAACCTCCCATTAAGGAGCTACAAATTCATAAAGTAGTTATGTAATAAACAATTCTTGCATATGTTAGTTTGAAAAAATGACAAGTATCTCTGATACAGTTACAGATTTTTCATACAAACTGTAGGCTACTGCAATTATCTCACTTGTAGTATTTTTCAGACTTGTCTTTTTGAAGTCTGTGATGTGAATCTACACATAGGGCATGGCTTACTGACCATGCATTCTGTGATGTACAATCAGAGAATGCCTTGGGTTGGAAGGAACCTTTAAGACCATCTAATTCCAAGCCCCTATGATGTCAGGGACACCTTTCACTGGACCTGACTGCTCAGGGCCCCATCCAAGCTGACCTTGAACACTTCCAGGGACAGGATATCTACAACTTCTCTGGATAACCTGTTCCAGTGCCTCACCATCCTTACAGTGAAGAATTTTTATTTGATATCTAATCTGTACTTACTCTCAGTTTGAAGTCATTACCCCTTTTCTTATCACTACATGCCCTTGTACAAAGCCCTGTCAAGCTTTCCTGTAGGTGTCCTTCAGGTAATGGAAAGCTGCTTTAAGATCTTCCTGTAACCTTCTCCAGGCTGAACAGCACTAACTCTCTCTGCCTGTCTTCATATGAGAAGTGCTCCAGCCCTCTGACGATCTTCATGACACTCTCCAACATGTTCAAGTGCTTCTTATGTTGGTGGCCCTGGAGCTGGATGCATTACCCCGAACGTGGCCTCACTGGAGTGGAGTACAGAGGGATAATCACCTCCTTCAACCTGCTGGCCTATGCTGCTTTTTATTCAGTCCATGATACATTTGGCTTTCTGGGTTGTGATTGCACATTCCTGGGTCGTGCCAACTTCTCATCAACCAAAACCCCCAAGTCCTCAGGGCTGCTCTCAATCCATTTTCTGACCAGCCTGTATTTGTGCTTTGGATTGCCCTAAGCCACTTGCAGGACTTTGCGCTTGGCCTTCTTGATGTTCATGAGGTTTTCAGGGGGCCACCTCTCAAGCCTGTCTGTATATGTATACTAGAATTTCTAATAGTTGAAATTTTACTTTTCATTTCTTATAAGTGCTTTATTGGAAAGTGGCTGTTGAGTTTTAATTAGTAAACACGAATTATGTTGTATTTATGATTATTCCTTGTTCTTTAATTTAATTTAATTTTATATTTTTAAGAAATCCTTGTGCTTCATTGTCCTTAGAAATGCAAAGGGAATATGAAGCTATTTTAGCTCCAAGTCTTCTATATTCAAGAAGTTCTTTTTATTTCCTGGGACATCCTGATTTCTAAAAAGAATATAATGATCCGACCTTGAAAAACAAGTTCTCTTTATTAGAGTTAGCTTGTTCCTTTTCTTTTGTACTATATCTCCAGTGTATCAGGTTATGCTAATCCCTGTTGTGGTATATTTATCTTTCAGCAAACTGCCCCATGCCATTGGACTGAGGCATAAGAAATCAACATTGTTCTTCCTGCTCTGTGCCTCTATGGTCCGTTAACACGTGTCACAGGTTCCTGGTATAAAATCGCATTAAGTTAAAGTGGGTAGTAGTGTAGAGAAATCAGAGTTGGAAACAACTGAAATGTTGTCTTGCCAGCTGAGAGCAATGTTCTTTTGTGAGAAAGAAAGGGAATGTAAAATACTAGGCAAAGTCACTTAGAAATTTCAAGACTGCTGTGATGCATTCAATAATATCACAGGGGAAAGGGATTTTCTTTACAAGAAACAGGCTGCCAGTTGAGACTATTAGCCATTCTGTTACCCCTACAAAATAAAGCTAAATCATGTAAGCTGTGAAGATAACAGATGGACCAACAGAGACAAATTATTTGTGATGTAACTGATAACTAGGTCGAAGCTGAATTATTGTGTACTTTCAGAGCACTGAATAGTTTGCAAGATTAGGGAAAACTTGACTTCCCAAATGAAAGCAGTGAGAGAAATGAAGTGCATCTTGTTATGAGCATGTACTGATCCATAAAGACAAAATACAGGGGTAAATGGATGAAGAGAACAGATTTCTTGGTAATAAATGGGAAGGCAATCACACGAAAACACAATTGTCCAGTGCCAGGGACACATAGGCATGGTAACAATTATACCCATCTCCTGCAGATATATGTAATTTTCTGGACAAATTAAAATGTACAAAACTAATTCTTTTTTATTTCTTGCTTTGTATATATACAGTTTTATGACTAATTTGTGATGACATCAGTGGTCATCACAGATCTTGAAACAGATAAACAGACATACCTGATTGCTTGATTAAGAACAACTGACAGAAAACAAATATTGGAGATGACCAAAGCATGACTTCAGGGAAGATAGGGAAAAGACAACATTTATCTGATGTTAATATTGAAAACTTGATCACTTTTCATAGAAGAATCAATTAGTGATTCTATTTTTTTCAGTATATTCTACTTCTTTATAATTTAAATCTCATTATTACTTGTATTTTATTTGTGTAAACACAACAGTGATTGCTAAATACTGGCTTTTGCCATTGGACAAAAATATTAATCTTTTCTAATTTGTTTTATGCTGATAAATAAAGTGTAATTCTTTCTAGTTTTCCTACCTATCACATATTTTTACTTTGTTGATCTGTATAGGACCAACTTTTCCCAGACTCCAAAGATGGATGAAAGTTTTCTTCAGGGTAAGAACTGACTGTTCTGAAGCCTGCCAGTTTTATTCAAATCCTTTTTTTTTTTTTTTTATTGACCCAACTCTGCATCGTAGGGTGATTTTTACTCAGAGTATCCCAAAACCCTCACTCAAACCAATAATCATGTGTTGATAGGTGAAATTAATTTCAGAATTCTAATGAAGCTCAGTAGCTCAGAGACAGACAGCTCATCTGAAGATTAAATGAGAAAAATTGCCACTTTTGCTGGTTCCTTTAGGAACTCATTTACATTCTGTAAGCTCCCATTAGGAACTGCGAATATTGAGGGAAATATGCATGAATTCAGTGCTGAAATGGCCAGTTGTGATCACTTTCTTCTTGCTTACAAAGCTGCCAGAAGATTTTATGTAGTTATGCCTTCTGGAAACAGTGGGTGATAATCTGCTTGCTTTCAACTATCTCTTAACATTTTGAATTTAACATAACCAAAAGAACCAATCCCCAGCATAACAAGGAGAACACATGATAAAAATGTAATCCTAAATCTTGGGATTCTTATTCCTGCAGCCTTCTATACAGTATTCTGTCCTTTTTGTTTTTCTTGCCTTTTTTTTTCAACAGCGTCTGTAAAGCTTCAGTATTTCTTTTTATGTGACAGTACCAAGAGCAATGACAAGAAAGGTATCTTTCCCTGTCCTTGTTACAGCCCTGAATTTTTTATGTACTTGGATCCTCATAATATTGACAAATCTTCATGAGATCTGCTGACAAAGCCAACAGTAGATTAGGAATCTATAGCATGTAGGTGTAATCCATTTCTCCACTGGCTTTGGTTATATAGACCACAAGTAGAGGTGACTGCGCCAATGAAAGAAATGCATTTAAGCATTCAAGCAGGAATGTAAAAGACAATGCATAAGTGAATACAGGAAGAGTAATGCTACTTTAAATGTGGGAAAGTGTGATGCTGTCGTGTTGCAGTTTTTTGTTGTTTTCAATTTTCTTTAAATAAAGGTTGCAGAAGGTTAATAAGGTCATGGGAAGGTGGCATAAGATCCTCATCAAATGTTTTTCTACTGCACCTGCAGGAGAGTTTAATGACAAATTCATAGTTTCAATGAAACAGCCATATTTTCTGTTTCAGAAATAATTAGCAAATTCTAAATGGAAAATTATTTTTTGTTAGATCTATAGGTTTGAGTAGCTTATTCTTAATAATTCTAAGAGAAAATAAGATCCCTAATGCTGTTGATTTTTAATAAAGCTGAGTAGATTACTATGAATAGTCTTGCACTCTGAAGGACATACTAGTATCATTGAAATGGAACAAGTCAGTTCTACAGGACATGCTAAATGGCTTGAATCACAGGTAGAAACGTAGCATTTGCATTACACTTAAAAGGAGAGGATTGCAAAAAGCAAATGATTTTGCAAAAGCAGACAGAATAAACAGCTAAATTTATCATACATTTTGAAAGTGGTGCTGCACAACCCTATGGTGATGCTAAGTGTGAATACAGAGATTACAAAGAATGAGAACGATTAGAGATGTTAAGGGATACTTCATACATCTGCAGATACAGATTTTCAGCTGGTGCAAGGCTTTCAATGTATCACTTGATAATCCTTGCTTCCTTGCTCCACTCCTCTAAAGTATATAGAAAAATAATTCAGGATTTAGAAAAAGAGCTAGAAGAATGACACAAGTTTTGAAAATCCCATTTCAGAGCTTTGGAGTGAAGGGCTTAACTAACTGACCCTTATAAAGTAGTTTAAGAAATTTCATTATAACATATTTATCACTATTTAAAACACTAGAGAAACCTGGAAAATAAAAATCTCAATATACACTCTACAGATGTCCTACGGAATCAGATACTATTTCAAATGCATGAAAGTAACACAAACTAAAAACAGAAAGCAGATTAATTTAGTGTCAAGAAACAGCACACAGTATCAATCACTGAAATAGCCAATACATGCTAGTGGACTATTCATCACTGAAATCTGAAGTATGCTTGCAAAAAAGTATACAGTACTTTTCACACCACCTGTGTCAAAAAGTATTTAATAAAATACTAGTAGCATTTATCTATGTGCTTAGCATTTCAAAAATTTGAAAGGTATGCTAATTCATATGTCCAAAATTTTTAATCTATATAAAAAGTAAGTTCATGGGAGCTACTGTCCAGACAGCTTTGTATTAGCCCAGGTAATATCATGGAACAGATTCTTGTGGCATCTATGTCAAGGCATGTGGATGCCAGAGAGGTGATTAGAAACACCAAGAATGGTTTCATAAAGGGAAAATTGCTCCTGAGTAATCTGGTGGCCATCTACAATGGACTGACCACATCTGAGGATGAGGGAAGAGTTAGGGGTGTCATCTACCTTGACTTCTGTAAGGCCTTTTAAGTGTTCCCACGCAACATCCTTATCTCTAAATGGGAGATATATGGGTTTGTTGGACAGAATATAAAATGAATAAGAAATTGGACAGATGGCAGTTTCCAAAGACTTGCAGTCAACAGCACTTTGTCCATAAGGAATTTAGTAAAAAGTGGTGTCCCTCAGAGGTCTATACTGGGACCAGTACGAATCAATATATTTATTAACAGACACTGGGATTGAGCGGACCCTCAGCAGGTTTGCAGATGATACCAAGCTGAGCAGTGCAGTTGATTCACTTGAGGGAAGGATCCAGAGGGACCTTTTCAGCCTGGAGGAGTAGGCTTATATAAACCTTAAGAAGTTCAATAAGGTCAAGGTCCTGCACCTGTCTTAGTATTAAGAGATAATTAGGATGACCTCAGAACTGAGAACTGATGCTGATTTTAATTACACTTGAATCTATGTGCAAGGGTTGTTTTAGAAGGTTAGTGACTGGTAGATCTTAATTTTCTAATATTACCCTAAATGATAATGAAGAATACATTTTCTTGTTTCCTTGATTTGGTTATTGGTACCTGTAATAGAATGATTGCTGGAAAAAAGAAAAAAGAGTTTAATTTATTGATTATTTTCTTGGATTTGATGTATATAGAAGAGATTTACATAGATAAATGTTATGTATTTGCCTTGCTGACTTCTCATTTTTTTCACTGGCACTCTTAAGTTAAGAAGCTGTCTTCATTAATTTCCATACAGGTCAACGACCTGTGTAACAGCTCTGTACTGTGAGCACTCTTATACTCTATAAATTGCCTTACATATTAAACATATCATCTCCACATAGCAAGCTATCTGTGAATAGCTGAATGACTAAAATGCATGTTGAGAAATGGATAGAGATTTTGTAAGGCAATTAAGCTTAGCCTTATGCTTACATTGCTCTGGTATTTGCATTACAAAAGTGTATTGTACAGTCAGAAAAGTGATATGAAAACAGATATGTTATTATTGTGAAATTCAACAGCCTTCATAACTAACTCCTCTGTTCTGTTTACACCATACTGAAAAATAATTTGTTTTGAAGCTATAACATTCAGTATGTCAAAAATAAACATTTATAAATGTACTACTGATTTCTGATTTACAAGGGAGGCTAATAAGAATGTGAAAACATATTGACCATTTGTACCAGACAACTATTTTATAAAACTGAAAAAAATGAATCTGTCATACAACAAGCAAATATATAATCCTCTTTCAAGTAAGAACCCAAGTTTCTTCTGACATAATTTTATTTTGCATGAAATTTTTGTTGCTGCTATTTAAAATCTGTATGGAAGTATTGCCTGAACAACAACTCATTGCACTATTGGGTGTATAAAATAGAGCTCCACTGTCTATGACATAGTATTTATTTGAAAAGAAATGTGATAGAGGAGCAAGGAAGTGAAAGTCCAATGGAGGCTTTGCAGTATAAAAATAGGTTGAACCAAAGCATTAGGTACATACTAATTTGGTGTCATATTATCCCAAGCATAGTGTTTTTCTTGAGGTTTAGGAATTCTATAAAAAAATAATCTGATGTAAACCTTGTAAGTTTTGCAAATCAGCTCTAAATATATGGCATGCTTAGGCTCCTAGTAATTTACCTGCACAATCCATCAGCAGTTTTGGCTTCCTAGGAGTGCAGTTCTGTAAGTGTGGCTCTGCATGGTGCCCAGAGCCATGCTCTTGTGCTGAACAAGCAAGACCTTGAAGTGAATTCAATATAACTTTGAATATACTGATTTGGGATTTGTGCTAATGTATCTGCATGGTGTTACAGTGTGCACTGGTGACATTTTAGAGATAGATTGACTGAGGGAGATAACTTCTCTGGTGCAGCTGCCAGACACTTTGATTGCTACAGGGCTGAGGATCCCACAGCTCCCCAGTACTGTAACACCAAGCAATTTTTCCATATTTTCTAGTCCTGATCCACGTGGATTGAACCCAGAAACGTGTATTCTGGGATTTCTAGGATGCAAACTTTTTGGACAACCCAAATCTTCCACTCTTTTAATAGGGCTGTGTTTTCTTTCACCAACAAAAAATGGTTATTCTGGCTGTTTGGTTTTTTTTTGTTTCATAACATAAATTCAAAATATAAAATCTTTGATTAAATGGAATTGTCCCTCTCTGCACAGTTCTAATTTGGTATGAAGAATAGAAAGAAAGATGAAGTGATGAGAAGATTAATGATGAATTCTTGCTACCTCAGAGCCTCTAACTTGCTTTCAAGCTGTGAGGTAGAAAATGAGAATTCTGGCAGTGAAAACAAGAGACCATAACAAAAAAGTGATAGTAGTTCCCCTAAAGCAACATTTTTCAGCCTTTCCAAGTAGATGTCTGCTTATTCAAAGTTAAATTTTCATTACCATCTCCCTTACAGTTGCTGTAAAAGTGAGTTCAAAAATGTATCAGTGAGAAGTCAATAGAATTTACTTGTGTAACTCTGGAAAGGTCATCAGAGAACATTTTCTCCTGAGATTACACTGTTAAGGAGCAGGCAAGTGAGATTATCTTCATTTCAGATGGTAATTATATTTTCAGCACTTCAGAAGCACCCAGTTGCCTCTCCTGACACCATAACTCTGGGAAGGTAAAATAAATTACCTTTCCTGCACTTGTATCTATTAGATTGTATGCTGTGATCCCCATGTGTTTGGTAATATGCTGAACCTATAAAACATTATTACTCTGGTCAGTTAAGAAGCACCAATCTTTTTTCTACTGTCATTTAAAACTTCTAGGAGGTTTGAAAGGTTTGCCCTTACAGAAGCCATACCCTTTTGGGCTATAATTGCATGAATGCTGTCTTTAATTAAATTCAAAACCAGTTTCCTTGGAGCAAATATAAAACCCACTGGTCTGTAATGCCAAGGATCATATATGGCTTTTTTTATTTTATTTTTAACCTAAGATAACAATTTCCCAATCTTTGGGAACAGTGTGTGGTTTATTAAGGATATATTGCATATCTTCATTGCTACCTCTGCTATTTCACACTTCAGTTCCTTCAGAATTCTTTCATCAGCACCATCTGGTCCCAGTGATTTACTGCCCTGGAGTTTTTTTGAGTTGCTCAATAACATTTTTCTTAGAGGCATCAGCCTTTGTTAAGTCCACTCATTAATTTCTTATAAAAATTATCTTTGAGTCAAGAAATTTCCTCATTGCCCTTCACAGCAAATATGAGTGTAGAAAGCTACTTTTCATTTTTGCCTTGCTTTGATTGCTTTGTTCATTAGTTGATAGTTCAAAGGACTGGTAGTTATGTGGTTTTTTTGCAGGTTTCTGAAAAAGTTTTCGGTTTCTTCCTGCCTCTTAAAGATGTTTTGATGATCTCAGTCAAACTTCTTCCTCCCTTATTTTCTTCCCTAATTATCGTATTATTTTTCCTTTTGTGTACATTTCTTCTGAGCTTAATGGTAGGACTATGTTTATGTTGATGTGTAGTTATATTATGTTAATAAGCTCTCAAGAAAATGAAGATTGGGTACATTTTGAAGCTGTATAGTATGAAGAATTAGCATATTATTACGAATTTCCTGTGCAGAATGAATAATTCTGTGGTAAGTGGGGTGTGATTTTGCACCTACATTTCTTACCAAGTGCCTGGCTAAATGAATGTAAAAATTTCCATATTCAATAAGTCTGTGCATATGTGCTTATGAGCAGCTTGGGGCAGGGAGGGAAGTCTAGGGCAAGACCTTTGGATGGGCAATGTTTGATCTCTGAAGAACATCCTTGGTCTTTTTCTTTGTCTCTGATCTCTGCAATTCATATGGAGTGCAAGGGGAGCTTGAGAAATGCACTTGCCATAGCCTGACCAATAAGGTTTGTCAATCCTGCTGAGAAATCACACACTCTGTCCTGAGCTGCGAGTGCAGGTCTCAGAGCTGGCCTGGGCTCACCTTGGCAGCAACTGGGCTGGGCTGGGTTCAGCTCCTGCCTTGGAGCCATGGGCATCTTCCCTTCCCTGCCTGAGCCTGAGCTCTGCCAGTGCCTCCATGGGAAGGGTTTGGCAGACCCAGGGCATCGTTGCCCAAATAAGAAGAGCCCCTGTGGCTGAGCCTGAGGGGGCTGCAGGGCCATGCCCATGCTCAGCTGGGAGAAGCCAGAAGGCAGGAGCCCAGGGTAAGGAAGAATATAAAAATTGCCTGAGCAGGACCCCCCAAGGCTCAGTGGAGGGGCCTCTCACTGTGAACATTATATTCCTCTCTTTGAAAGTCTTAGATTAGACACATCATGTATCATCTCCTTATATACACCCAGTGCTTTTTGAGAAAGATTGAAACTTTCAAACTCAAGATCTAGAGGAAAGGTGAATATAAACCAGGAACAGTAGTGGATTGTTTACATGCAATTTTAATTGAATTATCAACATAGATTTTCTGTTACCATATGATAATTTACTCTTTTAGACTGTTAAAACACTAACAGACAATAAATTCCTTGCCCCATATATCTGGTTTCCTTTTGCCATAAGAAAATTTTGGATGTAACATTTCTAAGCCTTAAGGCTTGACCCAAAAATTTCCAGCTGTGTCTGCTTTGCAGAAAAGTCTACATAATCCCTTCTCAACCCCTGACTGCTGAGCCCGGCCCTGGGTTCATTTTAGTAAGCTCCATCTTCCTCTGGGTGCCTCAGGTTCCACCCTTACTGTCATTCCATTTCCTTGTCCTACCCTTTCATTTTCCAAATGTGAACAACTCCTCTCTCACCTCCACCTTCTGGAGGATTTTGGTGACTCAGACTGCAATAGCTGAAACAGAAAATGTGTGACTTCCTCCGGATAACCTAGCTGCAGCCTGCTAGACAAAGCCCACTGGAATGAGTCACCATAAAAGCAGCTGTTTCCTTTTTTTGGTCTTAGGAAACAAAGGCTCAGACACAGTTAGAGAGTTGGGGGTTGTTTACCTCGGTATTTTAATAGGATCCCATTCGATGGCTTCTGCCGTCCAGGTAGAACACGCCACAAAAGCCCCGTCCCCCCAATAGAGTATACAATGAAAGACTCTACACATTAGCATATCTACCAGGAGGGCCCAATAAGGGGCCGGGGTGGGCTAACTTCTAGTTTACAAAATCTGTCCTACTAGGAGACCTTGAGGGCTCACGAAAACAGGGTGTTTGGTCTTCTAACTCTACGTGGTTTCAGGGGTGTTTAGTCTACTGGCCTACTAAACACCATGAAACCAGGCTAAACTATCACCTAAGGCATCACAAGTATGCATGCTAATACTTGTGAATATAGGGAACAGTGTAAGAAATATTCAGAAGAAAAGCAGAAAAAATCCTTCAGGCATCATTTCCCCCCTTTTAGAGACTAACAAGATTCTACTTTGTCTAGTCTCTACTCTACCTTACTCTATTCTACATTACCCAGTATCGATTTACACAACCGGCCGACATGCAGGCTACTACACAGATGATGACTACAATTACAGCTACTATAAATGTTTCTTTTTTCCAGGCCCAGTTTGATAACTGTGGGGATGGATGAGGCTGACAGCAGGCCTGAAAGCCTCTCGGACATGGACTTGAAAGCGATCAGAATTTACCCGTGAGAAAGCCCCGTGAGAAAGCAATGGTATGAACACCTGCAGCCACAGTGGGGGACAGCCAAGAAGACAACCAGGGAAGATGTTTTGCACCCAGAGATGGCCTTGCGGAAGAGCATCAAGAATGTGGTGGAGGATTTATAGTGTGTAGTTGACTGCTTGTATGGCTTGTTAACGTGCTGGGAAAGTTCTTGTTATGAAGATAGCTTTGGTGTTGTTTTCCATGCAGCCGATAGTAGCACGTTACAGTAGCTGGGGAAAAAGGGTATAAAGATGTTAGCATAGACTAATAAAGTACTACTTCTTGTTTGCCCTTGGACTATTCGCGTGTCGTGTGTCCGTCTCTACTGCGACAACTGGTGACCCTGACGTGATCCGTGAGCCCGATGTGATACGACGCGATCGGCGAACCGACGCGATCTTCGGGGTCGGCGCGATCCCTTGGCCGACTTGTTTGGGACTGAACGGGATAAAAGATAAAGGTAATCCAAGGAGCCTGCCAAGAGAGCAGGACACCTGCTTGGAAAAGTGGGAACCGAGTGGGAGGGCGAGGTGCCGCTGGAGACAGAGCCCAACGTAGCTTTAGAGCAGAGGGTTCTGTTTTGGTCGACCGAACTTTGACACCTTGATTAAGGTGAGCCGTTGGGAACAAATTTAATATGGGTAATAATTTATCTAGCCAGGAAAAGACTGTGCTGTCTACATGGAAAGTTTTGTTAAATAGCACAGGGGCTAGCATAACAGATGATGCATTGAAAAAAATCTTATTGTGGGCAAAATCGCATGATTTTGCAGCAGATGAGAGTGTTGCTTTTAGTGTAAGCTCCTGGAAAACAGTTGGAGATGAACTGTGGGAAGCTATTTCTCGGGGAGATAAAGAGGCAGGAAAGTTGGCAACAACCTGGCGCTTGCTCTTTGATGTTTTAAAGAAACGGAGAGAGGAGCAAGAAAAGGGAGGACAACCTAATGAAAAGACAGCTATAAATCTTGTAGAGGATGAGCAGATGGAGTTAGAGGGGGGAGACGGGTGCTGTTCGGAGAGAGCAGCCCCTGACCCTCCTCAGACTCAGCCTGCTTCTGCTAAAAACAGAGGTGTTGCTGAAAGGTCGTATATCTCTCCAAAAGACTATGTGCTGCCCACTTATCCTTCTCCTAGAGACCTTGTACAGCAGGAGCGAGTATATCCCTCGCCTGCTGACCAATTAGCAAAAATGAGTTTAAAAGAGCAGAGAACAGACTCTGCCGCACAGCCTGCCACTGCGGCCCCCCCCGCTTCCATCTCCACAGCCTGTGCAGCCTCCTGCGGAACAGCCTTTGCAAGCGTTTCCTCCACTGCCAAAGGACTCTGACACAGACAGTGATAGTGGGGAGGAAAGGGAAATTGATCGGGGAATCTCAGAGGCTGCGTCAATGCGGGAGCGTTCACAGGAGAGAGTGATCGTGGTCGCTCTAATAAGGCTTGGAAAACCAGGCCCTGGACACTGCCGCCTTGTCAGCTGACAGCGCAGCCGAGACAACCGGCTCGGTTTTGGGAACAAGTCTGTCGTGGGTTCACCCCGGCCAGGGGCCAGGTGCCCACTCAGACACTCTATCACTCCCCCTCCCACCGGGAGACGGGAGAGGATAATATTGGAAAAAAAACTATCAGGGTAAGTAAAGGCAGTTTTATTACAGTGGGAAAAAAAAATAGAACAAGCAAGTTGAAAGTCGCGCGCGCAAGAGCAGAAGGGAAAACAATCAATCTCTACTTCCCATCAGCCGCGATGTCCGGACACTTTCTGGGAAGCAGGGCTTCAGCACGCGTGGCGGTTGTCCAAGGAGGCAAACATGGACCAGGCCTGAGTGCCTCCTCCTCCTCCTCTCTACCTTCCCTTATATATGTGAGCTGATGTCATATGGTATGGAATATCCCTTTGGCTGACTGGGGTCAGCTGGCCTGCTGGTGTCCCCTCCCAGGATCTCTCCTCCCCGCCCCCCCCATCCCCTTCAGTGGGGGAAGGAATGTCACAGGGACAGCACAGCTTGGCAGTAGCCAAAACACTGCTCTGTAATCAACGCCAGCTACCAAAGCAAAGTACAGCCGTGTAAGGCCTGTGAGCTTTACCCCAGTCAGACCCAATACAATTTCCACCCCTTATTCCATACCATTTGGATCATGCTCAGGAATCCTTTTCTACTCACACATGCAATTTAAGCTAAATCCTTAAACCATCCCCATCACATTAACTACTATCTCCTGTCCTTTCGCATCCTTCCACGTGGTCTCCATTTCCAGCAGAATGTGGGGTCAGGGCAGGAGGAATAGTAAACTTGATTGTCGACGACTGGCACCATCCCTGTTCATTGTGGCTTTTTTCTTGCCCCTTGCTGAAATTCGTTCTTCGTCCGCTCATGTCCCTTCTGCTACTTACATCCTGCAACATACAACTTCCAACATGCATTATTCTTACCCCAAGGTTAAATCACCTTGGGGTACACACTGGGTCTCCCCATCCTCCCGCATTACCCACCAAGTGCACCCAGGTCCATGGGCAAAGACAATCCCACGAATGGGTTTGCCCTTCCCCATGGGGGACGCAACCCACACTGACTTCCCCAGCCACTTTCCTATGTGTAGTGCATGAACATTGTCTCCCTCCACAGTGTCTAAGGGTTTAGTTTGGGTGGGACCAGGGCGGTTAACAGATCTTCTAGTATTGACTAGCCAAGTGGCTTCTGCCAAGTTCACATCCCAATGCTTCCATGTCCCATTACCTAGTGCCCGTAGCATAGTTTGTAACAGTCCATTATATCTTTCAATCTTCCCAGAGGCCTGTGGGTGATAAGGAATATGATATATCCACTTAATGCCATGCCTCTTTGCCCAGGAGTTAATAAGATTATTTCGAAAATGAGTCCCATTGTCTGACTCAATTCTATCTGGGGTTCCATGTCGCCACAAAATGTGTCTTTCAAGACCTGAAATTGTGTTCCGAGCCGTGGCGTGGTTTACTGGGTACGTTTCCAGCCAGCCAGTTGTGGCCTCCACCATGGTGAGGATGTAACTCTTGCCTTGGCGTGTTCGTGGCAATGGCCCAATGTAATCAATTTGCCAGGCTTCACCATACTGGAACCCCAGCCACCGCCCTCCACTCCAAAGAGGCTTCACTCGTGTGGCTCGCTTGATGGCAGCGCATGTTTCACACTGATGAATAACCTGTGTGATGGCCTCCATGGTCAGATCCACCCCTCGATCACGAGCCCATCTGTATGTTGCATCCCTTCCTCTACATGGCAAGTGTAAAAGGGATATCCTCTGGATCTATGGTGACGCTATCATCCTTTAGATCACTATAGACAATTTCCAGCACTGCTAATTCTCTCAAGTACTGGATACCTTCATCCACATTGGTCCACTTCCCTGGGGACTTTACAAGATCTTCTTTAAAAGGATATCTTGCCTTCACACTTGAAAGAAGCCGTCTCCAGAGGCTACAAGTTGCTCCTTTCTTTGCAAGTCCTCTTTCAATTTCCCGATCCCTAGCAAGGGATCCCAGCTGTTGGGCTTCATGACCTTCTAACTGCTGACTATCGGCCCCATTATCCCAGCATCGCAGCAGCCATGCAGGAATCCTCTCACCTGACTGGTGGCTGTAATCCTTTCGCAAGTCTCAAAGTTCGGATGGGGCCAGGGACCGAGTAACTTTGGTCTCCTGTTTAATCTGCCTCACTCCCTTCAATTCCTTTGCTGAGGGACCTGCCTCTTGATCTAGCCCCATCTCTTCTTCCTCTTCCTCTTCTTCTTCTCTTACTAATCAGCCTGAAACTTGCCTTGTCCATTTTTTTTTTCCACTACTGTGGCAATTACTGTAGTTGTTGTGGTTTGGGTTCCTATCTCAGACATAGTTGTTATGGTTTGTATCCCTGCCTCAGCCACAGTTGTAGTTTGTGTCCCTGTCTCAGCTATAGTGTCCTCAGACACAGTTTGAGTTCCTGCCTCAACCACAGTCCTCTGAGAATATTGAACAGAGGCCCGGTAGGCCCAGGCCAGCCCCCAGTACAGGGCGAGAAGCTGCTCGCATTCCTGGGAGTAAACGAGGCACCCTTCTGTCAGTCAACGGGCCAGTTTGTTAGGGTTATTTACCTCTTCAGGAGTAAACTCCCAGGCAACGGGAGGTGATAACCGCCCTAGGAACCTGCCCAAATCCCTCCATATATGTTTCCACCCAGGAACTGGGTACCTCAGGGCAGATTTTAACAGCTCCTCACCCAAGGGTCGTTTCCTTCTGTGCCAGGGAGATGACAATTTCCATGAATTCCATAAGGTAACAGTGTTGGCTAATATTATTAATAATATCAGGAAGCTTATGTAAGGGTTGGCAATAATCACAGGAGCCTGCAGTAAAAGATCATCCATACTCAAATTCACCCAGGGCAGATAGAAGGAGTAATATTCATTCACAGTCATTGTTTGTTTCAACATGTTCCCAAACATAGCAAAACAAAGATAAGCAGTGTGGCAGCCGAAGGCCGTATGCCACACAGGAGTTTACTACTTGAGAGCTGCTATTGGTAATTACTAGAGCATGCAATATATGTGTATATATATATAAAACCGCCTTTATCTCGCCCCACGTTCGGGTGCCAACAGAGACTGTTGTGGGTTGACCCCGGCCAGGGGCCAGGTGCCCACTCAGTCACTCTATCACTTCCCCTCCCGCTGGGAGAGGGGAGAGAATAATATTGAAAAAGACTATCAGGGTGAGTAAAGGCAGTTTTATTACAGTGGGGAAAAAAAATAGAACAAGGAAGTTGAAAGTTGCGCACAAGAGCAAGAAGGGAAAACAATCTATCTCTACTTCCCATCAGCAGCGATGTCCGGACACTTTCTGGGAAGCAGGGCTTCAGCACGCGTGGTGGTTGTTCGAGGAGGCAAACATGGGCCAGCCCTGAGTGCCTCCTCCTCCTCCTCTCTTCCTTCCCTTATATATCTGAGCTGATGTCATATGGTATGGAATATCCCTTTGGTTGACTGGGGTCAGCTGGCCTGCTGGTGTCCCTTCCCAGGATCTTGCCCACCCCCATCCCCTTCAGTGGGGGAAGGAATGTCACAGGGACAGCACAGCTTGGCAGTAGCCAAAACACTGCTCTGTTATCAACACCAGCTACCAAAGCAAAGTACAGCAGTGTAAGGCCTGTGAGCTTTACCCCAGTCAGACCCAATACAAAGTCAAACGTAAAGCCCTTGAGCGTGGGGATTGGGAGCTGGTTGAAAGGCTGGGTATGCCTAATCTTAACAGTGATGTGCTTACAACTGACACTGAAATGATCGGTGAGGGGGCTGCTGGGGGGAGTGCTGGTGCAGGAGACGGTGTTCACTCGTATCCCGTGTTTAAAACTACACCAGGAACTAATCAGCAAGATAGTCATCAGGTGATTGCCTGGAGGGTAGTGCAGGATTTGCAAGAAAGAATTACTAAATATGGCCTGGGGTGTCCAGAAGTTATGCAAGTAATTAGAGTGATAAACACAGACTTGCTTGCACCTTTTGATTTCAAGCACCTTGCTCAGGTGTCGTTTCAGCCCGTGCAGTTCGGAGTTTTTGAGAGTAACTGGAGACAGATGGCAGAGAGAGCTGCCGTAGAGAATATGCACAGACCTCAGAATGATCCTAGGTACGCAGTGGGATCTGATGCCTTGATGGGAAGGGGAGCATTTGCTAACCTGGACACACAAGCCCATTGGTATCCTTTGATCTTCGAACTATGTCAGAAGCTAGGAATGTGAGCATTGATAAAAACCATAGAAATGGCTTCTCCCATACCTCGATTTGTAAAAGTAGTTCAAGGGACAAAGGAACCATTTT
This sequence comes from Eopsaltria australis, assembly GCA_034509425.1. Taxonomy (NCBI): domain Eukaryota; kingdom Metazoa; phylum Chordata; class Aves; order Passeriformes; family Petroicidae; genus Eopsaltria; species Eopsaltria australis. The sequence goes on along the minus strand of JAVTVJ010000260.1, from coordinate 11,270 downwards.
TGCAATTTGCAGAAAGGATTTCAGCAGCCCTGGAGAGACAAGTTGAGGATTAACAGTTAAGGCAGAACTTGTGTAAACAGTTAGCCCGGGAAAATGCAAATGAGGATTGTAAAAAGGTGATTTATACCCTTCCGGGGGATCCTTCATTAACAGATATGGTTACAGCTTGTGCTAAGGTTGGGTCTGTGGAACATAAAATGACTGCTTTAGCAGCTGTTTTACGTCCAGCTCAGAAATGCTATGCATGCGGACGGCAAGGGCATTTGAAAACTGATTGTAAACAGAAACAAACAGGGAAAAAGCAGAAAGGAACTGGGAATAGAGGGGCTCTCTCTTGTCAGCAATGTGGGAAAACTGGTCATTTTGAAAAACAATGTAAATCCAGGTATCATGTAAATGAAAAAACTTTGGGAAGCCCGGGAAATGGGAATCCGAGTGCAAAGGGGAGGGGCGCTCAGACACAAGCACCTCCTCAGGGCCAGCTGCCAAATCAGGGCACAATGCCAATGCAGGCTTATTCAGCAGACTTAGTGGGAGCACAGCAGGCACAGCTGGAGTGGATGTTTCCGTAGCAACAACAGTGACTCTGAATTCCAGCAGGATACACAAAGTTCCCTTGGATGCTCATGGACCACTAGGCCAGGGACTTAGTGCGTTGCTTGTAGGGAGATCTAGTGCTGCTCTACAGGGAATTTTTGTGCATCCTGGAGTCATTGATGCTGATTTTATGGGACAAATTCATGCTATGATTTCTACTCCTACACCACCACTTACTATTCCAGCAAAGACTCGTATTGCTCAACTTGTACCCTTTAAGTCATGTGTTCCTAGGACAGAGCAACGAACTCGTGGAGATGGATCCTTCGGATCTACTGGGACTCCGCAAGTCTTCTGGACCCAGAACATCTCTGATCAGCGACCGCATATGACATGCACCCTCACTCTGCCTGGTGCCAACCCATCATATGTTCGACTTCGAGGTTTGATTGATACTGGTGCTGACGTCTCCATCATTTCTTTTTCTGTGTGGCCTTCTACCTGGCCTCTGACTCCAGTGGGGTCAGTCATTGCAGGGTTGGGAGGAGTTACACAAAGCTACCTAAGCACACAATCTGTGCTAATTAAAAATGAGGAAGGACAAACAGCTACCATTCGTCCTTACGTTGCTGCAGCACCACTGAACCTGTGGGGACGAGACGTGCTGGTAGCTTGGGGGGTTTGAATTGGAACACATCCTTTATAGGGGTCAATATGCAGAAAAGCATCAGGCCTACGCTGCCATTGCGATGGCTCACTCATCAACCTGTGTGGGTTGCACAGTGGCCCCTGAATGAAGAAAAACTGACTGCACTTCATAATCTAGTACAAGAACAATTGGCACAGGGACACATTGAATATTCCACCAGTCCTTGGAATACACCAGTTTTTGTGATAAAGAAAAAGTCAGGATCATGGAGGTTGCTACAGGACCTCAGGAAAATTAATGCAATAATGGAAAGTATGGGGGCACTGCAACCTGGAATGCCCTCACCTACAATGATACCTACAGGGTGGGACATTTTGATTGTTGATTTAAAAGATTGTTTTTTCACAATTCCTTTGCATCCTCAGGATACATCAAGATTTGCATTCACTGTGCCTTCAATTAATAATGCTGAGCCTGTTAAGAGGTATCAATGGAAGGTTTTGCCTCAAGGTATGCGTAATAGTCCAAGTATTTGTCAATGGTATGTAGCCCAAGCTTTATCTGGGGTTCGAGAACAATTTCCTGGTTCATATTGTTATCATTATATGGATGATATACTAATAGCTGCACCAACTTGGGAGGAATTGCTGAAGATACAGCCTCAGTTGTTTGCTGCCTTGCATTCATATGGATTGCAAGTGGCTCCAGAAAAGGTACAACAATGTCCTCCTTGGAAATATTTGGGAGTCAAAATTTTAGAACAAACTGTGCAACATCAAAATGTGCAATTTCGAAAATCCATCAAAACTTTAAATGATGCTCGACAATTGCTGGGTACTATCAATTGGTTGCGTCCTTACTTGGGGCTAACCATGGCACAGTTGTCTCCTTTGTTTGATATCTTGAAAGGAGACTCGGGTTTAAATTCACCTCAAGCCTTGACTCCTAGAGCGCAGCAAGCACTGGAGGAGGTTCAGAAAGCAGTTTCCACATGACAAGTTTATAGAATTGATGCTTCTATTGATATCACAGTTTTTGTTACAATTCCAGATCTTCATCCTACAGGTATCATTGGCCAGTGGAATATCCAGTGGCCTGACCCGTTGCATGTTTTGGAATGGATTTTCTTACCCCATCAGCCGAAAAAGACGGCCCCCACAATATTTGACCTAATTGCTCAATTAATAATCAAATGTCGTCATAGGTGTCTACAACTCATGGCTAAGGACCCTGACAAACTTATACTTCCAATCCAGCAAGAATATTTTGACTGGAGTTTTGCTAATAGCACTCCTCTCCAGTCAGCACTGCAAAATTTTCCAGGACAAATTTCTTTCCAGTTACCTGGTCACAAATTACTGCAGTTGGCAAAGACAACTTCTTTGTCTTTGCGACCAAAAAATAGTCCTGTGCCGCTGCAAGGACCTACAGTTTTTACGGACGGGTCTGGAAGAACAGGTAAAGCCATTGTCACCTGGAAGGATGACTCTGGATGGCAAGTACTGGAAGGTGGTGAGTCAGGCTCTGCTCAGCTTGTCAAACTGCGAGCTGTGACCATGGCATTCCAGCATTTTTCTCATGTGCCACTTAATCTTGTAACTGATTCTGCTTATGTGGCAGACATCACACAAAGTCTAGATTGCTCTCTTTTAAAAGAAGTTAACAATGTTAATTTGTTTTCCCTATTGAAAGCTTTGTGGTCTGCGATTCAAAAGAGAGTGCATCCTTATAACATTTTGCACATTCGAAGTCACACTGCGTTGCCAGGCTTTATAGCAGAAGGTAACGCAAGGACTGACAAACTTGCTAATCCAGTTTGGGCAGCCCCTCAGCCTGACACAGTTGCACAAGCCAAGGCTTCACATGATTTTTTCCATCAGAGTGCACGCACTTTGCAGAGACAATTTTCACTCACATCTACTCAAGCTCGTGACACTGTTAGTTCCTGTCCCGACTGCCAAGGCTTTGCTGCATCATTGCCTGTAGGGGTCAACCCTAGGGGCCTGCAAGCATTGCAGATTTGGCAGACGGATGTCACTCATGTGGCTGAATTTGGTCGTCTCAAATATGTGCACGTTTCAATTGACACCTTTTCTTCCGCTACGTGGGCATCTGCTCACACAGGGGAGAAAGGTCGTGATGCTATTGCTCATTGGCGGTTGGCTTTTGCAGTTTTAGGGGTACCTTCATCTATAAAAACTGATAATGGTCCTGCTTATACCTCTGCAAAAACGAGGCAGTTTCTACAGCTATGGGGCGTTGAGCATACCTTTGGTATCCCTCATTCACCCACGAGCCAAGCTATCATTGAACGTGCTCATGGTACCCTGAAAAACATTTTGCAAAAACAAAAAGGGGGAATGATAGGGAAACCCCCACAAAGTAGACTGCAAAAGGCTTTGTATACAATCAATCATCTCACAGTGCCTTCTGATTCTAATATTCCTATATTTCTAAAGCATTTTCTTTCTTTGCAGTCGGACGGAACAGTGAATCTCCCTCGAGGAAAGGTGTGGGTCAGAGATTTGATTACCAACAAGTGGGAGGGCCCATGGGACCTCATCACTTGGGGGCGTGGATATGCTTGTGTCTCCACAGATACTGGAGCCCGTTGGGTGCCAGCGTGGTGTGTGAGGCCGGACTTACAGCAAAATTGCCACCGGAACAGCGATGGATCGACCTGAACCTTGGATATTAATGATTGTCATCATGGGGTTTAGCATAGGGGGAGGAAGGGCCATGTTGCCTCCTCTGCCTCCTATGCCAGAGAATGTATGGATAACATTAGCTCATGCCTTAAATCAATCTTCTATGTGTGTTTCGCTTGCTACCCCACAATCTCCTTTTAAAACATGCTTAGTAGGTGTGCCACTACATAATTGCACAGAAATTAATGCGCTTGTTAATGGGAAATATGCAAATGGTACAAAGCTAGTTTCAACACCTAAACTGCTTGAACCCCAAGAAGTTGACATCTTAGGATCCATTAGAGCTTCGACTTGTGTACGCTTTAAAGCTTCGCAAGCACGGTCTGGTGAGTCCTCCAATGAGGTGTCACCCATCCAGCCATGGTACTCTAATGTTTTGCTTTGGTGCAATGTTAGCTCAGGTGTTGCTTTTACTAACCAAGTGCCAAAACAGTTACCCTCGGGTTTGTTTTTGCTTTGCGGGGATCGTGCATGGGCTGGCCTCCTGTCCAATATGATAGGTGGACCATGCACGATCGGACGCTTGACAATGCTTGCTCCAAATCTTTCTATGGTAGCAAACATGTCTCATTCTTTGCACCGCGGGCGAAGGATGATGCATTCCTTGTGCCAGAGACGGCATCTTGATTCCTTTAACAAAAACTGCAGAGATGATCCAACATTTTGAGGAAAGGGATCACGAATAGCTGCTTCATTGTTTGCTCTGGGTGTTGCTGCAGCTCAAGCTTTAGCTACGCTTGATAAATTAGGGTGCTGGCTTGCTAAACGTACTAATGAAACTTCAGCAGCTTTAGCAGGATTACTAACCGATGTTCACTCAGTAAGGCATGCTACCTTACAAAATCGTGCAGCCGTTGATTTTTTGCTTTTAGCACATGGGCATAGTTGTGAGGATTTCGAAGGAATGTGCTGTATGAATTTGTCAGACAATTCAAAGTCTATCTTTGCAAATATTGAAGAGCTGCAGTATGGAGTGCAAAAGTTGAGAAAAACTGTTAGTGGGTTTGATACATGGTTTAGTGGCTGGGGCATCACAGGATGGTTCAAAGATCTGTTGAAAATGGGAAGTGTCATCTTGCTTGTATTTTTGTTCTTACTATTGGTGCCGTGTTTGTTGTCTTTTCTGCAAAGGGCCCTGCAGAGATCAATAAACACTGCCTTTTTGGTAGTAAAACAAAAAGGGGGAATTGTGGGGATGGATGAGGCTGACAGCAGGCCTGAAAGCCTCTCGGACATGGACTTGAAAGCGATCAGAATTTACCCGTGAGAAAGCCCCGTGAGAAAGCAATGGTATGAACACCTGCAGCCACAGTGGGGGACAGCCAAGAAGACAACCAGGGAAGATGTTTTGCACCCAGAGATGGCCTTGCGGAAGAGCATCAAGAATGTGGTGGAGGATTTATAGTGTGTAGTTGACTGCTTGTATGGCTTGTTAACGTGCTGGGAAAGTTCTTGTTATGAAGATAGCTTTGGTGTTGTTTTCCATGCAGCCGATAGTAGCACGTTACAGTAGCTGGGGAAAAAGGGTATAAAGATGTTAGCATAGACTAATAAAGTACTACTTCTTGTTTGCCCTTGGACTATTCGCGTGTCGTGTGTCCGTCTCTACTGCGACAGGTAACCATGAGGTAAGGGTGTCAAAGATCTGGTCAAATTTTAAGGTGTCATTTTTGGAAGCTATTTCATGCAAAATTTGAGTTCCCCTCCAAATTTCATTCACATCCTTTTTAACCCTTCCACTTTGGTCCACATAGGAACAACAGGTGGTATTAACAATAGCACATACACCTCCTTGTGCAGCCAGTATGAAATTAAGTGCTATCCGGTGCTGCATAACTGCACGGGACATACTGTCAACTTCCTCTTGTAAGGCTGAAATTGCATCTGCAGCATGCCTTTCCATACTTTCAACAACACCTGAGATGTTTACAATCGCCCTTTCCAATTCCATCACTCCAAAAGAGGGAATGAGAGCTCTGACTATAGTATGGAAAAGTGTGGGACGCTCTATGAGGGGATTAAGTGATCTTTTTACTCTCTTGTTTGGGTTTTCGAGATGATCAAATATTGTTATATTTGGGACCACAGCCCCAAGGGCACAAGCCTGATCTTTATTTACAGTCAGGATTTTCCAGGCTTCATCATCACATATCCAATACAACCCCATCCCAAATGGTATAGCCAGTCTCCACCCTGTCAATTTCATTTTTGCTGCAATCCTTGGGTCTATTATTTCCCTGAATTTGGTGTGACTACAATATGGAGGAAGAATGGCCTTTCCTGTGGCATTTACCACTGCACAGGGAACAGTGTAGTTCCCACGTTCTATCAGGCTGCTCAGGGGTATAGGAGGGAAAAGGGTACTATTGATTGGTTCCCACCTTTCAGTACGGTTTTCTTCCATTAGAATGCCAATTAGTGGCCAGTGACCACTTTCATCTAGAGGTGGTATCTGGGTACAGATCCAGCAATTGTTCCTATTAAGGACCTTGGACACATTTTGGACTACAGCCTTGTGTAAATCATGGGACAAACCTTGAATCATAGTTACCATTTGGGCAGATAACAGACATGTAAAGAACATTTTAAACCACATCCTCCTGATCTGTATCAGTCTTTGTTTTCTTGATGGTCTTGGGAGCCGAAGCCTTCTTCACTCTGGAATAGTCGATCCACAGTCCCTTGCCAGCAACTTTGACTGTAGTGAGGGTGGTCAGCAAAATCTGGAACGGTCCTTTCCACTTGGCTTGCAAGGGGTCACCGTCCCACCACTTGATGTAGACCCAATCTCCGGGCTGGAACTGATGAGCAGGTGTGTCCAGTCCTATTGGCCTGGAACACAACAAATCTCTGGAGCTTCTGCAAAGTGGAACTCAAAGCCATTAAGTACTTCTGCAAATCAGCTTTACCCTTCACATGAATCTCTCCCGGGATATGTGGAGCCTGATAAGGCCTGCCATATAATATTTCATAGGGACTTATATTGTCCCTTTGCCTTGGCTGTATGTGAGTTCTCAGCAAGGCTATTGGCAGGGCTTGGACCCAGGTCATGGATGTCTCTTGACAAATTTTACAAATCTGGGTTTTGAGGGTTCCATTCATACGCTCAACCTTGCCACTTGCCTGGGGCCTGTATGGTGTGTGCAGGTCCCAGGCAATTCCCAGAACCCTGCTGACTTCCCCAACTACCGTTGCAACAAAGTGAGTTCCCCTGTCAGATGACATTCCTAGAGGAACCCCGAATCTTGGAATTATATGATTCAGCAAGGCTTTCACTACTTCTCTTGCTGTGTTGGTGCAACAGGGGTAAGCTTCAGGCCATCCACTGAAGGTGTCAACCAGTACCAGTATATACTTACATCCCTCTTTGCGTGGCATCTCAGCAAAATCGATCTGCCAATAATCTCCCGGGAGATCTCCTGTTTATGTCACCCCTAACACAACCCGTTTGCTCGTGTCAGGATTGTTTTTACGACAGGTATCGCACTTGCTGGTTATAGATTGTACGATATCCGTCATCCCTCTTCCTATTACCACCTTTCTAAGATGTTTTAGAAGATTTTCTGTTCCCCAGTGAGTACTTTCATGCTCTCGCTGGGCTATTTCTCGAAGGAGGAAGGGTGGAACCACAACCTGTCCCGTTGAGGTAACGGCCCACCCCCCTTCTTTGATCTCAGCCTTAAGGTGCTTGATTAATTTGTGATCCCCCTGATCGTATTTTAGGGTAAACTCTGACAAATCTATTTCTTTCTGTGGTATCACTGCAAAAATGCCTTTTTCTGCAACCCCTCTTGCTGCTTCATCGGTGAAGCGATTTCCCAGTTCAGGGGCTTTCTTTCCTTTTTGATGGCCTTTGCAATGCATGACAGCTACTTCGGTTGGCTTCCAAATACTCTGCAGAAGTGCAAGAATCTGTTCAGCATGCTTTATCTCATTACCTTGTGCAGTCAGCAGGCCACGTTCCTTCCAGATAGCTCCGTGGGCATGAACAACACTGAAGGCATATTTGGAATCAGTCCAGATGTTTACCTTCTTCCCCTCACTCAGCTCTAGAGCCCTTGTTAGTGCAATGAGTTCAGCTTTCTGTGATGATACATCTGGAGGCAAAGCTTTTGCCTCGATGACTTTATCTGTGGTGGTTACAGCATAGCCTGTCATTCTCTTACCATTTCTCATGAAGCTGCTTCCATCGGTATACAGCTCCCAGTCTGGGCTCTTCAGGGGAATATCCTTCAGGTCTGGTCTGCTAGAATAAGTCTCCTCTATTGTCTGTAGACAATCATGTTCAGGCATGCTGTCAAGTAATGTGGATGGCAAAAACATTGCAGGGTTTACCACAGATGTTGTTTTCAGAGTAACATCATCCTGTTCCAGCAACACAGACTGATACTTCAGCATTCTGCTAGGGGATAGCCAGTGATTCCCCTTCTGTTCCAGCACAGTTATTACTGCATGGGGTACATACACGACAATGTGCTGTCCAAGGGTGAATTTACGGGCCTCCTGTATTAGGAGGACAGTTGCTGCCACAGCTTTCAGGCATCCAGGCCACCCTTGACTAACATTGTCTAGCTGTTTTGAAAAGTAGGCTACAGCTCTTTGCTGGTCCCCAAGGTGCTGTGCTAGTACTCCCAGAGCAGCATTCAGTCGCTCATATGTAAAGAGTTCAAAAGGCTTATTCAAATCCGGCAGCCCCAAGGCTGGGGCAGACATTAGGGAACATTTCAACTGTTTGAAGGCAGCCCTTGCACTTTCTGTCCACATGATTGTTCCCTTTTCGGCTGCCTTAAGGACCTCATACAGAGGTTTTACCAGCAGTCCATAGTTTGATATCCATAGGCGACACCAACCTACCATTCCCAGGAAGGCTTGCATTTCTCTCACAGTGTGGGGCTCGGGAAGGCGACAGATAGCTTCCTTCCGTTCTTTGCTGAGTTGTCGGTGTCCACGGAAAATTTCCAGCCCCAGGTAAACTGCTGTTTCCCTGGCAATCTGGGCCTTCTCTCTCTCGAGACCCGATAACCACTCTCGCCCAAAAAGTTCAACAGACTTACGGTTAGCTGGATACACTCATCTCGCGTTCTGGTTGCCACTAGGATGTCATCAACATACTGAAGAACTACTCCTCCTGGCTCCTGTTTCCTCCAGTCCTCCAGTTCTTTTGCCAGCTGGTTTCCAAATAGCGTGGGACTATTCTTGTAGCCTTGAACCAATACTGTCCAGGTGAGCTGGGTCTTCCTTCCTGTTTCAGGATTTTCCCACTCAAAGGCAAAAATTTCTTGGCTGTCCTTATGCACAGGAATGCAGAAAAAGGCATCTTTAAGATCTAAAACAGTGAACCACCCTAATTCGTCTGTTAGTGTAGTCAAAAGTGTGTAAGGATTGGCTACAACTGGATGTATGTCTTCTGTTATTTTGTTAATCTCCCTTAGATCCTGCACTAATCGATAACTCTTACCATCTGCTTTCTTCACTGGTATAATTGGGGTGTTATACTTGGATTCACATTCCACTAGCAACCCAAATTTGAGAAACTTCTCAATTATGGGTGCTAGTCCTTTGCGACCTGCTAATTTCAGAGGGTATTGTTTTTGCCTTACCGGTGTAGCTCCTGCTTTAAGTGTAATACTTACAGGTTCAGCTCTTTTGGATCTCCCAGGGATATCATTGGCCCATACTATAGGACTGACAGCATCTTCTATTTCTTTGGGAATTTCTCCATGGCATTCCTGTATAAGAATAGCTGCTGCTTCTATGAATTTAGATTCAGGAATTATGACTTTTACCCCCCCGTCTTTGGAGAATTTAATTTCTGCCTCTAATTTCTCTAATAAATCTCTGCCCAATAATGGCATTGGTGAATTTGGCATATACAGGAACTGGTGTGTCACCTAGTGTTTTCCCAATTTAAATTTTAAAGGTTGGAAAAAAGGCCGTGTTTCACTTACCCCGGTGGCTCCTACTACATCTACAGTCTCTTGGCTCAGTTTACCTTTTAAAGTATTTAATACAGAATAGGTCGCCCTGGTGTCCACCAGAAATTCAACATCCTCATTTCCCAGCCTAACTGTAACTGAAGCCTCCGGTGGGGGTGATGCTCTTGATTGCTGTCTATCATAATCCACAGCTAGTTCTGGAGCTGGGGGTGTCTTTTTTGTTCGTGCTGGACACTCATTTTTCCAGTGTCCCTTCTGCTTGCAAATGGCACATTGGTCCTCAGCTAGAGGAAAACGGGGTCCCCTCTTTGGTGAGTTGGATGACTTTCCCTCATTGTGGTTTTTCATATGGTGGGGCTTATTCTGTTTGTTCTTATCTACTGAATCCCTGTTCTGATATACTTGCCAGGCTATTTTCAACATCTCACTTATATCCATTACCCCCCTTTTTTGCAGTTTTTTCCTTATATCATCTGTTGACTGGCCCATAAAAATGTAAGCCAGCTGGTACTTCTGATCAGGTGCTTCGAAGTTCAGAGTTGTGTATTTCCGTGCAGCCTCTTTAAGCCTATTCAGAAACTCTGTAGGAGTCTCATTTGGATTTTGTTTGATCTCAAATAATTTAGAAAAATTCACTGCTTTAGGAAGGCCACATCTCAACCCATAAACCACCCATTTCTGAAACTGCTTTAATTTTGCCATTTGCTCAGGGACATTGGGATCCCAGCCAGGGTCAGCGAGTGGGTATATGTCATTAGGCATCCCCTGGAGAGTTCCAGCTGCAATTTGAGCCTGTATAGCATCTATGGCAGCTTTATTAACCATCTCCCTTTCTGTGCTATCTAGTAATTCATCCAGCATCATATTCAAGTCTCCCCAGTCAGGGTTTTGAGCCCTTATAGCCCTCTCTACCCATATGGCTACTTTCTCTGGGTTGTCACTATACTTTCCAACAGAGTCTTTCCACGTCTGCAGCTCTGCAAGAGAGAATGGTGTCTTTATATAAATCACTCCCTGATTTCCCACAGCCTGTCTCAGAGGCACTTCTAGAGCAGGCCCTTCCCTTCCCTTTTCATCTCTTTTTGATCTCGTGCGCCCTGCAATTGGACTAGCAGCACTTATAGCTTCTTGGGCTATTTTTCCCCTCCTCCTGCCACCCTCCTCTTGGGGACCAGCTGTATCCACATCATCCCATTCCGTTTTAATCCCAGCACTGGCAGAGCGGTGGAGGGGGAATCCGGCATGGTCGTCTCTGTCCCCCCTTTTGGAAAAGTAGTTTGGATCAGGCACGTCCCACCCGCTTCTGGTCAGAGTAGCTTCGCCCCTCTCCCCGACGCTGGAAGAGCGGCGAAGCTGAGATTGTGGGTACCTCCACTCATCCCAGGCTCGGGCCAGGTCGGGTGGCAGGGGCCAGTTAGGCTCCGTCCCCGGTCCGCGCCC